>CAUYPK010032068.1:0-12022 GCA_963574355.1 Loris lydekkerianus | reverse complement strand
TTCTGAAACTGTCTGCTATCTGAATTTCAGAATCTCTTGGCATGTCTGGAAAGTTCTCCTTCATAATCTCATGGAGAAGAGACTCTGTGCCTTGTGAAGCCACTTCGTCACTTTCGGGGATCCCTATAAGATGAATATTGGTTTTCTTCGAATTATCCCAGAGCTCTCTTAGAGAGTGGTCTGTTTTTGCTCTCCATTTCTCTTCTTCTTTTAGGGTTTGGGAGCATTCAAAAGCTTTGGCTTCAATGTCTGAAATCCTTTCTTCTGCTTGCTTCATTCTGTTACTGAGGGATTCTACTGTGTTTCTCAGATCTTTGAGGGATGCAACTTCTTGTCTCAGTGTGTCAAAATCTTTGGTCATTTGGTCTTAGAATTCGTTGAATTTTTGAGATAACTTTTGGAATTCTAATTCGATCTTATTTGCTAGCCAGATCCTAAATTCAATTTCTGACATCTCAGCTATTTGTTTGTGCATGGGGTCTTGTGCTGTTTCTGCCCCATTGATCCTTGGGGGAGTTGATCTACTCTGATTACTCATATTGCCAGAGTTTTTCTGTTGATTTCACCTCATGATTGTTTTTCACCGTTGCCTCTGGCCATCCTCAGAGTTGGGGAGTTTTCTCTCCAAGATTAGACCCCAGCGGGATCACTCTATTGTTGCTGGATCTTTGTAGGGAGTGACCCTGTGCAGTTCCTCTGGGGTTGCTCCAGCTACAGAGTTCTGGTTGTGGAAGCAGCTCTGGTGTGTGACAACCCCACATCCAGCAACAGGGCTGGAGGTGGTGCGCACAGTTCTGAGAGTGCCTGGCTCCCAGTGACTTTGGCACAGAGCACCCAAGGCTCCAACAGTCTCTGGCCAGGAGACGGGCTCTGCGCAGAGGCTGGGAGGGCTCCAGAGGGCACGCAGCTACCAAAGTCCCTGGCCAGATAAACAGGCTAGTGTGGAGGCTGGGAGGACACAGGAGGGAGGATGCAGGGTTGCGTGGCTCTCACAGTTTCTGGTCAGGGAATGCAGAGGCCCAATGGGTGTCAGTCACAGGTTGGGGATCGCTGCACAGCTCTTATGGAGGTCTAAGTGGTGCCAAGCCCGGGAGTTTGAGTTTGCTATGATCTGTGATGTCACGGCACTCTACCCAGGGCAACAGCCCAAGGCTCCAGTGTGCCAAAACCATCTTACTCTGCCGCTAAGGATTAAGGCTGTAAGGCAGCTCAGTCTCCGCCTTTAGTCTTCTCACTCGCTAGGTTACTTTGTCCCACCCAATCCCGGCTCTGGGATCCGGAGAACCCAGCTTGCTGGGGCAGTTCTTTCACAATGGCTTCTTGCGCCCAGCTCATTGGCTCAGTCTGGGGCCCCAGACAATGCCAAAAGTTCTCCACACTCCTTCTCAAGCTCTCCCCTAGGTAGTTCAACTGAGTGCCAAGTCCAAGAACACCAGAACAGTTCACAGGTAAGGCCTTTCTGGTTTTCAGTCTCACTGCTGCTTGTACTTACGGTTGCTGGTGTGATTAGGTCGATCGAACACATGCAACCACTTGCCAGTTTTCCACTGTTTTTGTCGTCCTCTTGGGGTCCAGAAGTCCCTTGCTGGCTCCCTGTATCCTCAAAGGGATGATTAAAGGCAGGTCCCACCAGCCAGAGATGCCTGGAGTCTTCTCTCCCCAGACTCTCCATGCCCAGTTGCAGGGAAGCTGTTACTCGGCCACCATCTTTAATTCGATTTCCCTGCCTTAACCTATTCATTCTTGAATGCAAAATAGAAAGCTAATGAATTTTACCTGTGAGCCATAATTAAATTAAATGTGTAATTAAATTTAGTGCTCCTTAACCAGTCTTTATATTAGTTATTTATTTTATGTAAGCCATAATACATCTGTTGATCAGTGTCTGGGGAAGTAAGTAAAAGTCTTGTTGAATGAATATGACCTAAATATTAAGGGTAATATAGCAAATAACATAAAACCCATGGACTTTATTCAGGAATGGTATTGTAAAATAGAACATTCTAGAATTTATCTGCAAAGTTGAGGAGATATTCTTATTGCATCAAAACTAATATTGGTCAGAGGTTAGTCATATTTTATAATTTCCCTGAGTAGGTAAAGGGGAGCCTGATGTGGTGTGAAATCAAAAGCACAGTTCATAAATCCAATGCTGTAAGGAAGAAAATATAATTATTTTTCTTTTCCTCATAGATTCTTAGTTGATATGATCTCCTGAAAACAAAAGTCAGATTAACAAGAGAAAAACAAGCAGAAGTGTATTAATACAACCTGTGCCCTTCACTCAGGAGAGGCTTCAGTTCAAAAGTATCTGTCTCGAAATTTACTAGGTGTAAAATATAAATGTTTTAACACAATAACTAAGAAAAATGCCATGAAGGCTATATTAACCAGTTTGATGAAAATATTTCAAATTGTATATAAAACCAGCACATTATACCCCATGATTGCATTAATGTACACAGCTATGATTTAATAAAAAAACAAAGTATCTGTCTTTCAAGGCAGTAGTTCAGAGATCTTGCTTATATAATATTTTAGCTAAGAGCTAAAATCTTATATAGTGATGAGAAAGAAAAAAACTTCCTATCTGAGAAATGTGAGCCCCTTTAAAATGTAACAGGAGGCTGTGTGCTGTGACTCACACCTGTAATCCTATCACTCTGAGGGGCTAAGGCTGGTGGATTGCTTGAGCTCAGGAGTTTGAGACTAGCTTGAGCCAGAGTGAGACCTGGTCTCTAAAAATATCCAGCTGTTGTGGTTATCACTTATAGTTCCAACTACTTGGGAATCTGAGGCAAGAGGATCACTTGAGCCCAAGATTTTGAGGTTGCTGTGAGCTATGACACCACGGCACTCTACCGAGGGTGCCAGTAAGACTTTGTCTCAAAAAAAAAAAATTCTTTTTCTTTGATTTTGACAATTTGATTATAATATATTTTACTATAGACCTCTTTATTTTCACCCTTTCTGGGGACTTTTGAGCTTCTTGAATCTGGATGCCTAGTTCTTTCTCCAGATTAGGGAAGTTTTTGGTCATTATTTCTTTAAATAATCTTTCCACCCTTTATCTTTGTGAGCTATGAAAGCATGGCATGCTATCAAGGGTGAGAAAGTGAGACTCTGTCTCCAAAAAAAAGTTAAAAAAAAAACTTAACAGGAATCACATTTTACCCTTGAAGCCATTTGCTATGCAGGCTCTACACCAGGCATCCTCAAACTTTTTACACAGGGGGCCAATTCACTGTCCCTCAGACAGTTGGAGGGCCAGACCATAGTTCAAAAAAAAAACAAAAAACAATGAACAAATTCCTATGCACACTGCACATATCTTATTTTGAAGTAAAAAACAAAACGGGAACAAATACAATTCACACCACTTCATGTGGCCCACGGGCCACAGTTTGAGGACGCCTACCCTAGACTAACTGATGCTAAGTAGCCATTAAATGTCACACACCCTGTAGTTCAACAATTTAGAGCCAATCACTAACCAATATTATTTCTATACACCAATGAGAATTCTTGACAGACAACTTTTGTAATTGTCCCCGCCCCTGATTTGTTTGTTTGTTTGTTGTTGTTGTTGTCGTTGTTGTTGTTTTGAGACAGAGTCTAATTCTGTCACCCTGAGTAGATTGCTGTGGTGTCACAGCTCACAGAAATCTCAAACTCTTGGGCTCAAGCAATTCTCTTGCCTCAGCCTCCCAAACATTTGGGAATACAGGCACAGCAACACCCGGCTATTAGAGACAGGGTCTAGCTCTTGCTCAGGCTGGTTTCGAACTCCTGAGCTTAAGTAATACACCCACCTCAGCTTCCCAGAGTGCTAGAATTACAGTCAGAAGCCACTGGGCTTGGCCTGATTTGTCCTTTTTTCTAAAACTTGAGCCTCTCCTTTGCTCTCCAGAGCACTTTTCAAGGCAACATGGAAGTGGGGGTGGGGGGCAGCTGCCCTTAGTATTGGCCCACATAAACTTTCTATATTTATATAGAAAGCATGAACACGTGCCTTTTTCCCCCAGAATCTCACTTGGTCACCCTTGGTAGAGTGCAATGGCATCATAGCTCACAGCAACCTCAAACTCTTGGGCTCAAACAATCCCCTTGCCTCATCTTCCTGAGTAGCTGGGACTATAGACTCAGTTCTTCATTTAGGTCAACAGTGGCAGGACAAAGAAAAGATGATTTTCAGGGTTCCAAAAGGAAGGAAAATGTGGAAAAGTAAATTTATGGGAAGAGTAAAGTCTGCTTCTAGATCCTCTGGTGCTGTTGCTGTTTCTGAACTCATAAGAAAGCATAAGGAAGGGACCTATCTTTACTTGGGAAAGGCAAAGAGAATGGCAGGAAGACATTGGTCTTTGTAAATTGCTATCCTACCATTAGGCAGGCAGAAGGAGGGGTAGAGTGATTCCTGCATTTTAACCTTCTTTAGCTCACCAATCCCTAGTATTTTAGAGAGGGATATTTTGGTTTCCTTCAATGTCATTACTCAAGAGTTTGAAGATCTTTTCATTCACATAGTCTCTAAAATGTAGACCATTCCCTCTATTAATATCACAAACATCTCCACATTCTCAAGAGAGCAATCTTGCACATTAAAAATTTTATAGATATATGAACGTTGAAATTGTGATATTGTAATACTATAAGAAATACATGTTTATGCTATTACATCTACCACAGAGCTTCTGAAAGCCTTAAAAGTCCCTGGATGATGGGGGTGATAGGAGCATCTTTTGTTATAATAGTTGGTTGGGCATTACTTCCAGATTCTGAGCCATCTCCAAAGCTGCTAGGGTGCAAGGAACATCTTTTAATGTCCCCAGTTCCTGAAATAGTTTCAGAACAATACAGAAAGAGCAATCTTTTGTTATTCAGAATGAGCCCCTTTCAACCATGCCTGTGTTTATACTGTGTACTGATAAGGTGACCCTTGATGGTCCACTAGATAGATATTCAGCATGGAGCTGGTTGCCAGGAGGCCCAACCATGTGAAGAGAGAGTTGGAACTTTCAGTGCCACCACTCCAGGAAGTAGTGGTGACTGGAGGTTGCATTCAGTCACCAAGGGCCAATGATTTAATCAGACATACCTATGTAATAGAGCCTATGTAATAGAGCCTCCGTAAAAACCCCAAACAACAGAGTTGAACTGAAGCAGGTTTTTAAGTGATAGGATAGTTACAGCTATAGTTAATGATGAAATAAACATTGAGAAATAGGATGAGCACCCAGAAATTTCTGCCAGGGTTGGTTTAAGATGCAATTGATCATATGTGGAGAAAGGAAAAGAAGTGGTTGTAAAATTGCACCCTCTGTTTCCAGTTCCCCTCAGAGATAAGGAAACAAACCCAACAATTGAGTCACTCAATGGTCCATGGAAGGGAACATTCCTCTTAGCTTCAGAGAGGCAAAGCAATTTAAAGACCTCCCTGCTTCCTTGTCTATCTCCTATTGATGATCCCCTAATTGATCTTTCTGGTCTTGATCCTTAGCAACTCTGTGCTCCATTGTCTTTTGTTTTATATGAGTTACTAGATGATAGTGGCAATGCCTTTGAATAAAGGTTCCTGAGATGGTAGGAACAAAGATAAAAAGAAGAGATACACCAAGTATAATATAATATAAAATAAAACAAAAAATCAATAGGGGAAATGGAAAATGAAAGCAAAAGCAGAATTATGGGTAAACTTAGGTCAGATTTGCAGATTTGTAAGTTATTTGAGCCTGTGCAAAACAAACAATAGAGTAATAATAACAAATAGGAATTGAAAATACAATCATATATAGTACACTGAGACAAGGTGAATATTGTCTTGTTTTTGGTTTGACCTCTTTTAAAGGAGACATGAAAGATAAATCAGCAATTTGAACAAAATCCCTTTCCAAAAAGCAGCACTGGGTTGTTCTTTAGAAAATTAGTGTCCATAATTGAACTAAGTAGAATTTGATGCTCTTGTTTACAAATTTAGATAAAAACAATTAAATCAACTGTTATTGCCAAATCATTGCCTCTACGAGATACTTAGACACAAAAGTTTGAATAAAATATTCTCAGTATATATAAAATTGAATATAGAACACATAGAACATCTCATTATTTTCATTTATTAGATTATTGTTGTTGGTTTTTACTACCAGTTGCTGTTAAGAAATTCCTTGCAAGTAAGTATCCTTGGAAATATGCTTTGTCCCTGGGATTATATTAAGATTCTGAAGATTACCTAACTGCCAGAAATTGAGGGAGGGAAAAATGGCTGGTTATTGTTCATGGATCCATTGATCCATGGATCATGAATCCATGGGTTCATTGTATAGGACTCTAGTCCTCAGTGCCATGGATCATGAATCCATGGGTTCATTGTATATGCCTCTAGTCCTCAGTGCCATGATCCCTCCCCAATGCTTAGAAACCAAACCAACTACATTCTGCTAGTTGATCTTCATACAACAGTGGGTCTACAGGAAGTTACTTCCTCATTACTAGAAGTGGAAAAACTTATTTGTGTAACCCTAAATGATTTTGTTTTTCCTTAACCCTTATCAAGACCTTTGGGGTGGTGGAATTGAGGTGTTGAAAGTCGAAATCAATCCAGGATAAATAATGATTAAATTCTTCTGGTGCCAATGAACCTATTGAGATTCTGATGAAAACTTTGAATTCATTAACAGATTTTTTAATAAATACACTAACACAAAAATTATATATAATATTTTTGGTAAAATTAATTTTCTTAAATAAACAGTGTAAGCTATTTTTACCAAGAAGTATCTCTTTCTAATTTTTATGCAAATATTAAGGTCTTTCCTTGAAGAAAAAATTTAACAAATTAGTACTATATTGTACTAACCAAAAATTTTTTTTGATCAAAAATACATCTTAATGTTAAATTGCTATTATTTGACTTACATAAAGTTGAATTGGGGTCAACCACAGTGGTTCATGCCTATAATCCTAGCACTCTGGGAGGCCGAAGATGGAGGATCACTTGAAATTAGGAGTTTGAGACTAGCCTGAGCAAAAGTAAGACCATCTCTACCAAAAATAGAGAAAGAATTATCCAGAACAGGTGGCGCTGTTCCTGTAGTCCTAGCTACTCAGAGGCTGAGGGCAGATAGGATTTCTTGAGCCCAGGAGTGGAGTTTGAGGTTGCAGTGAGATGTAATGAAGCCACTTCACTCTACCCAGAGTGGGTAACAAAGTGAGACTATCTCAAAAAAAAAAAAGTCGAATTAGATCCCTGCATCCTAGAAGAAGGGTAAACCAGAAATAGACTGACAATTCTGAATCATTAGCTCACTTTTGAATCATTAAAGTCACTAAAAACAGATTAGGCAATTCAGTATTAGTGCTCTCCCTCACCTGCCTACAAGAAGCAAAAGTGATTCCTCTCTGAAAAAAGATAACAAGGAGTCAAATTATTTGTCCAATGCTTCATACATAATATCTAGTACTCAATCAAAAGTAGTCACACAGGAAAGGAAAATAATGCATACATAAAAGAAAATTAAAAGAAACATTAGGCCTGTGAGGCTCGAGATAAGGAGTTTTTCAGATTGAGACTTTAAAATATCATGAGATAAAACATTGGGAATTTCTACAGAGAATTGGAAACTATTTTTTCTTAAAACCAAAATGAAATTTTAAAATTGAAGAATACAGTAACTGAAATTTAGTACTAATAAATGGATTTAAAATAAATTAGGCTGCATGATCCAGACAAATCCGGGGACCTGGCAACATCATTAAGACGTCAGGACGCTGCCACTAAATTTGGAGGCTCCAGGACCTGAGTGTTTCAGAGACGCCTGGGACTGCCAAGGAGCTGCCCTCACCAAGAATCCTCTGATGGAAGGTTGCGAGGGTGGCAGCAACACATTGGAGGCCCCAACCCCCACGTTTAGTTTGAGAACAGGCCCCTACCCTTGGGAGGAAGAGGCCGCCCTGCCAGTGCAAGAGCAGCTGTTGGAATGCTTGCAGCCAAGCCTCTCTTGCAGGTGGCCAAGTTCTTACAGAATCAGCTGCAGCTGACCTTGGGGCTGGGCAAATAGGGTAACCAGCTGGCCAGGCAAAGGCAGTTCCTTTCTAAACTTGCTGGTTGAGCTACAGGCCCAGCCAGTGGAGCCTCAGGAGCTTTGGGAGCCTCCCATCCCCCCCGGCAGTAGGTGCCGGGGAGGAGCCAGGTGCTTAGAGTTTTCATGTCTTTCTGTGCATTGTATCCATCTAGTTCTGAGCAACCTTTACTTGCTGGACAGGCTCTATCATCCATCAAACCAAGCTGTGGCTCTGACAGGAACAAAAAGCCACCTTCGATCCCCACCCCTCCACCTAGAATCAGGCTACCGAGTCCAGCTTCTCTTACAGCTCAGCAGTAGTCAGGCAGCTGTTGTGTACCCTGTCTAGACACAGGGGATGGGACATGTGTAACCGCTCTCACACCTTACTGAGACTTACCAAATTACCCTGGCATTTCAGTCAACCAAACACCTTTTTTCTATTTTCTTTCTTTCTGTTTTTTTGAGACAGAGTCTCACTCTGTTGCCCAGGCTGGAATGCCAAGCATGGCATCAGTCTAGCTCATAGAACTTCAAACTCCTGGGTTAAAGCAATCCTCCTGCCTCAGGAATCCTAGTACCTCGGACTACAGAATGTAGAATGCCCAGAATGCCCAGCTAATTTTTCTATTTTTCTTCCTGGGGACGCGTCTCACTCTTTCTCAGGTTGGTCCACAGCTCCTGAGCACCTCAGCCTCTTAGAGTACTAGGAATACAGGCGCGAGGCTACTGTGCCTGACGTAACCAAACATCTTACTGAGACTGGAGATGGAATATCTTCTTCAAAATATATTTGAGAAAGTCTTTGCCCAGGATGAGAAATCTGGGCCCTTCCACACTAGAGAAGAGGGATAGAGAAGAAGGGAAATTGGAAATGCTACTATTGTCAAAGAGTGAGCAATTGTCTGCTGATGAGGCTCCCCAGACTGCCAGCACCTCTGGAACTCTCAGGAGCTAAAATACAAAGCATGGTACAAGGGAGTATACAAGAGGTCTTTGCTTTTTATTTATTTATTTTGTTTTTTTAAAGACATAGTCTCACTTTGCCTCCCTTGGTAGAGTGCTGTGGCGTCACGGCAACCTCCAGTTCTTGGGCTTAGGCGATTCTCTTGCCTCAACCTCTGAGTAGCTGGGCCTCCAGGCACCCACCACAACACCCGGCTATTTTTTGTTGCAGTTTGGTAGGGGCCAGGTACATGGGGCCAGCACCCTACTCACTGAGCCACAGGCACCACCCAGTCTTTGCTTTTTAAAAGGAAATTTGTAGGCTCAGTGCCCAGAGGTCAGTGGTTAGGGTGCCAGCCACATGCACTGGGGCTGATGGATTCAAACCCAGCCAGGGCCTGCTAAACAACAATGACAACTGCAACAAAAAAATAGCCCAGCATTATGGCAGGTGCCTGTAGTCCCAGCTACTTGGGAAGCTGAGGCAAGAGAATCACTTAAGCCCAAGAGTTTGAGGTTGCTGGGAGCTGTGACTCCATGGCACTCTACTGAGGGCAACACAGTGAGACTCTGTCTCCAAAAAAAAGACATTTGTACACAAACCTGCAAATAAATAGTTCTTAGTCTTGGCAAACTTCTCAGGTCTCAATTAAAATGAAAGGACTGCTGTGCCCAGCCCCTACTCCCACCAATAAGACCTAGGAGCTAAAGCCCCACCCAACTGCTCACACTCCCACCCAAGTGTTCACACTCCCACACCTTCCTTTTTGGCACTGTAGCAGATGCCCTGTCTTTTCCCTGGGAGATTTCCAGCGAGCCACAATGACTAAAACAGGACATCTACAGTTAAAAACAAATCTCAAATTCTTATTGCCACACTCAGGAGTCAAGAGTGTTTTGGAGCCTTGCAGGGATAGGGGAAGGGGTGATTACTAGGATGAGCCTGGGTTGTCAACTTACAGATTGCTTAATGACTACAAATAGCACATGTCTAGTCCCTGAGAGACCTTCCAGGACCTGGCATCATGAGGATTAGCTGGGCAAAGGCTGAATTGCAAACAGATGACTATTAGTCAGTGTTACATGAGTTACCACAATCCACTCTGCCCTCTTTTAATGTATAAGCCTCTGTGTCACTATATGGATCAAGAAGCCACAAAAAAGCAAAAAAACTCATTTCCTTCTTGTGGCTTTTCCTTCCACTCTTGACAAAGAACATGTGATACAAGCCATAATATCACAAGACTCAAAAGCAACTTACAATTGGGTGAAGGAATAAAAAAAAACTTAGCATATAGAATTATACAAAATATATACCCAAAATGTTTCTTCTGTGCTAGAAAGCAGAAATATAGAAAACTCAAGAAATGATGTATTGAGTCCAACACTGAAGCTCCCAAAATGAAATGGACAAGGAGGCCTTGCTTCACTATGAACTGACATTTTATGGAGAACAGACTCACAACTCATGTGGTTCCAGGGAAGCCCTCAGCCCCTGGGTCAACACAAGAAGACATACACAGCAGGTGAAGGCATGGCCAGAATGGAACTCATACTACATGCCTGGCAGGAGATAGATCCCCTGCCCTTGAATTCAAGGTTCATGGATAAATAACAAGATCTCAATTCCTGGGACCTGCAAGGCTGCCTGAGCTGTGGCCCTTGCTGCATACTGACAAAACTTTCATCCCAAAAATATGGTGTCCGAGAGCTCATCTGGCCTCCAGAATCCCATGCCTATTCCCTGAAGCAAGATCCTGTCTTAGATCCTGTCGAGATCTTGGAAACTTGGATCAGAAACCTGGGGGCTTTCATGTAAAGTTTTGTCCCATACAAACCGCCATATTTCTAGTCACTGCTCCTAAAACTCTTTATACTTGATCTTAGCCAAAAGACTGAGAAGTGATCCTTAAAATTCTTTAGATAGGGATGTATATTACATTCCACATTCCCTGACTTACTAATCCATGAATTCACTGGCCCATAAGGAAAATCTATTGATAGAAGCTCTGTGTTAGAGGCCATGATCATTGAATGACCTGAGTAGAACTTAGTTTGGGAAAGTTGTCGGTATCAACATGCAGTCACTTATGTTAAACCTTAACAAATGAAACCAGGAGGCCACGAAGAAGGAACTCTAATGCATTTATACCTATGACAAGAACTGTTCCAATGACTCTCTAAAAACCACAAAAATTCCAGATAAGGCAATTCTGTGAAAGACATCATCCTGCAATAGCCAGTGTTACCAGTGAGTAACTGCCAACTCCTGTTTTGAGATTTAGCAACCAATGAACTTTGTTTCATAACAACTTATGCAATCTTCCCCTTTTTTCCTTTATAAGCTTGCCTTACCCCAGCTCCTTCTGACATGCCTATGGTTCACCATAGCATTCATATCCTGGATTGCAATCCTTTGCTCTTCCTGAATAAACTGTGTTTTGAAGAATCTGTCTTTCCACCCCTCATTTAGAGTAACAGCTTTAGTTACTAAACCTAGGTAGGATTTTCAAGTTATTATGTTTTCAAGCAGAATGATCTTTGCCTACTCAATTTGAAGTAATTATTGCTGGAAAAAAAGACAAGAGCTGCATTGCTGGAATTTTGTTTATGTGGTGTGTATTTTAATACCTTCCAGTAAATACACTCTTTTTTTTTTTTTTTTCAAACACACTATTAAATACTTCTGCTCCTTGTAAGTATTGCCCTTTCCTTTGTTTGTCTTTTTTTTTTTTTTTTTTGCCTCTTAATTTTATTTTTTATTATAGATAAAAATATGCACCATAGATGTGGCCCCACCCATTACCCTCCCTCCACCCAAACCACCCCTCTCCCTTCCCCTTCCTTGGTCCTTTCCCCATAGTCTTGTGGTATAGTTCGGTTATAGCCTTCATGTGAAAGCTATAGTTTAGTTTCATAGTAGGGCTGAGTACATTGGATACTTTTTCTTTCATTCCTAGGATACTTTGCTAAGGAGAATATGTTCCAGCTCCATCCATGTAAACATGAAAGAGGCAAAG
>CAUYPK010032067.1:0-34185 GCA_963574355.1 Loris lydekkerianus | reverse complement strand
AAGTTACATTTGCTTCCCACGGAGCAGTGTAGCTCTCATCAGCCAGCTGTGATCAAAGCAGACAAGGATCACTTCTACCTTCGCTGCCATGAGTGTGGTCAGGATGATGGTGTAGGGTCCCTTCTACCTCAGTTTGAGGGGGACTGGTTTCTGATCCTTGACCTAGACTTGATCCCCTTGATCCCCCAAAGAGAAGAATGTACAGACACAAAAGACTAAACAGAAAATGGTTAATTACCCAGGTAGATGTCTTTCTTGTTACTCTTCTTAGGGTTTCTAACTGCCTGTTCAATTCAGTCTCTCCCAGTTCTTTTAAGAATCTCTGCTGATTGCAGAGGATTAATGGATACAGTGGCAAGGGCTGTATCCAATTAAGCTTTGCTTCCTGGCAGAGTTTACTGATTTCTGCTCTTATGGTTCTGTTCATGCACTCTACTACCTTGCCTGAGCTTTTAGGCTTATATAGGTGAAAAGCCTATGAGTAAACCTTGAAATGGTTACATTTTGTGAAGCCAAGTTTAAAGTCTTTTGTGAGTTAGAAAAGAAAAAATTCTGGATAGAACTCCATATGTGGCTTAGAACCTAATCATGTAAAAGTGATTTAGGGCAGAGCTTCACGGAAGCAGGTCTGCAGACAGTTACCTTGTATATCTCAGGATTTTCCAGACTACTCCCTAAAGATGATTAACAACATCCGGATGGTCAAGCATTCAAACACCTTATGACCCCAGAATTTTGTTTTGTGGTTTTCTTTTTGACTACTTAAAAAATAACTTTAGTGAAGTAGTTATCAGTTAAACCAGTTAAATTTTAATCCCATGAGGATAGCTTTATTTTTTTAATTAATTAATTAATTTATTTATTTATTGTAAAATCATAGCTGTGTAGATTAGTGCAATCGCTTGTACCTATTCTAAGATGCACCATAGATGTGGCCCCACCCATTACCCTCCCTCCAACAAAACCTCCCACCTCCCTTCCCCTTCCTTGGCCCTTTCCCTATAGTCTTGTGCTATAGTTGGGTTATAGTCTTCATGTGAAAGCTATAATTTAGCTTCCTAGTAGGGCTGAGTACATTGAATAGTTTTTCTTCCATTCCTGAGATACTTTGCTAAGAAGAATATGTTCCAGCTCCTTCCATGTAAACATGAAAGGGGTAATGTCTCCATCTTTCTTTAAGGCTGCATAGTATTCCATGGTGTACATGTACCACAATTTACTAGTCAATTCGTGGGTCGATGGGCACTTGGGCTTCCTCCATGATTTAGTAATTATGAATTGGGCTGCAATAAACATTCTGGTACAGATGTCTTTGTTATATTGTGACTTTTGGTCTTCTGGGTATAAGCCTAGTAAAGGAATTATAGGATGGAATGGCAGGTCTATTTTTAGGTCTCTAAGTATTCTCCAAACGTCCTTCCAGAAGGGACATAGTGGGCATTCCCACCAGCAGTGTAGAAGTGTGCCCTTTCTTCCACATCCATGCCAACATTTCTGGTTTTGATAGTTTGTTATGTGGGCTACTCTTACTCGGGTTAGGTGATATCTTAAAGTAGTTTTGATTTGCATTTCTCTGATGATTAGGGATGATGAGCTTTTTTTCATGTGTTTGTAGATTTTGCGTCTGTCTTCTTTAGAGAAGTTTCTCTTTAGGTCCCTGAAAAAGAATATATTTATGTGTGCTTGGGTCTTTAAAAAATAATTAATCCTTAAAATTTTTCATAATATTCCTAACATCCTCTCATGGCTGACAGGTTGAAAATCACTGCTCTGTAGAGAGAAAGGTACCCCATTTGCTGAAGCCTTCCCAGCACCAGCAGTCCCAGCCTCCTTCTGTTCCGTTAGTCCTCCATCCTGCTACTCTGCTTTAGATCGTGTTGGTCACATTGTCTTCTGGGTGTTGGATTCAGCTACATGCTCTCCCTCTGAACCTCTTGATGGCAGGAACTGGACCTTGTCTTTGTGCCCTGCCTGGTGCACAGAAGCTCAAAGTGTGCTTGCATAAGTCAGAGAATTTGAATGTGGTGATAATAGCTAACATTTACCAAGTGCTGTGCTATTTTATTAACAGAAATGAGTCCTAGTTCTGACGCTGCTCATTCATTTTTGGTACCTTCAGGTTACCATTAAAGATACTGCCAAAGTCTCAAAAATGCAATTAAATTTATGCTAATGAAAACATACACCGTGCATATGCCCAAACCTGAGCCTTGCAGAGTAGGTATCCAACATGTACAGTATCTGTAGATGATCAGATTATGAATGAATGGCTGAGTGAGGGGGTGGAATTGAAAGAGCCTCCGTCCTTCAGGAAGAGAAGAAGGGGGGAATGGGCTGGATGACCTTACTGCCCTTGAAGCAGCACTTGTTGATTGGCTTGAGGGAGGGATGAGGCAGGAGCCAAGCTGTCAGAAGCTCTCTGGCAATCGACATTTTCTAATCATTTCTGCTTCTGGGAAATAACAGGTCTTCCATACCTTCTCCCATTTTCTTAGACCATGAGTTTTTACCTTTCCTTCAGTATCCTCAGAATTCTCTCACCAATTTTCAATCTAATTCAGAAAATGCAGTTACAGCATCAAAGTTCTCACCTCAAAACCTGCTGTGAAAATAGTTGGTGTCATCATAGAGCTATGCAGTGTGGAAAAGACCCCGGGGTGCTCCCCCTGTGAGGGACATGTGCTCTTACCACTCACCTACACGGGAGTGTGGATGGTGTGGCTGTCAGCATTTCACCTGCATTAGGTGAGTTTACCCAGGCAAGTGTGAGTAAGACCAGTTACTTCAAATGCTTGACACATGGAGAAGTGAAGAAAAATGTATCTAGTCCTGTGAGAACAATGGCAGGAAAGATTGTGGAATGATTGCAGCTATTAACAAAAGTTGTATGTGTTGCATATACAAATTCTGCTTTTTAGTAGATGGCCTTTTAGAATGGTTACATATGGAATATACAAAATGTATGGCATATTAAGTTCTTTTACTTTTATGAGTTATCTATAATGAGGTGGATAATGATTCTTAGGAGTTTACTTTATTATACCATGGTTAGTTGAGCACTAAAGGAGAAGTTTAACTACAAATATTTTAAATGAGATGATAAATCACTTTTTTTTTAATTTTTATTTTTTAGAGACAGAGTTTCACTTTGTCACACTCAGTAGAGTGCTGTGGCGCTACAGCTCACAGCAGCGTCCAGCTCTTGGGCTTAGCTGATTCTCTTGCCTCAGCCTCCCGAGTAGCTGGGACTACAGGCACCTGGCACAATGCCGAGCTATTTTTTTTTTATTGTTGTTGTTGTTGCAGTTTGGCTGGGGCTAGTTTTGAACCCACCACCCTTGGTATATGGGGGGCTGGTGTCCTACTCACTGAGCCACAGGCGCCACCCAATCACTTTTTCTTTTTAATTGACAAAGGAACTCTGTTGTTTGAAATCTCTCTCTCTCTCTCTCTTTTTTTTTGAGACAGTCTCACTACATTGCCCTCAGCAACCTCAAACTCTTGGATTTAAGTGATTCTCTTGCCTTAGTCGCCCGCCACAACGCATAGCTATTTTTTGTTGTTGTTGTTGCTGTTGTTGCAGTTGTCATTGTTGATTTTAGCTGGCCCGGCCTGGGTTTGAACCAGCCAGCTTCAGTGTATGTGGCTGGCACCATACCCACTGAGCTACGGGCACCTCCCTGTTCTTTGAGATCTTTTAAAGGTTATGGGGTCCCTCCTTTGTGTGTCCTGTTGAATTTTCAAAAGTAAATTGAAGGAGTTTCATTAAGCAATAACAGGCTGTTTTCTTACCATGCTTACAAAGGCTGTTTAGAATGTCAGTGATGACATTGAAACTTAGTGTGAACTTAATACGCAAAGCCAAGTAAGTTTGACTCTAGAACTTTTGCGTCAATATCTTTCAGAGCCTGGCACCAAGTACCTTGGGATTTTTAGAGCTGACCTTATTGAACATCGTTTATGTTATACGTTTTCTTACTGAAGTAAAAGTTTGAACTGGTTAAGGGAACCACTCTTCAACTCCCTCTGAATCGCACATTTCCTAATAAAAAATGACAACTTTAAAATACTAAATAAAGTCAACTAAATGCTTAATAAAGTCAACTAATACTAAATAAAGTCAACTTTAAAATAAAAATTTACCATTGCTCTGCCTTCAGGTCTCTGGATTTGTTTAATTGGATGGATTTTAGAGGCTGAAGTGAAAGATTAGATACCATTTGCAAGTAATGATCTGTGAATCAGGATTTTCTGTATATTATGAAGGCAAAATAAAAGAGAAATGTGTTAGAAGCTTCCTTTGTGATATAAGTTGTGTTGCAGGAATAGTCTCATATTTATAATAAGTACTATAATTTATGTAATTCTTTTTTGAATATTGGGATTGTATATAAGGTTTCCTCTGACAAAGGCTGATTCTGCTGCTAAAATTCTTTAAAATCCATTGCCCTCGCTGTTTCTAGCTGACAGTGAAGCTCCTGCATGTAGTCTGCTGTGGTTGGGTTCGAAACTTGTCCTTGAGCTCTTCTCTCACCTGACTCCTTTGAGGATCCTCTGTTGTGGCTGGGCCAGACGTGACAGTCCTGGTGTTCAGGTCCTGCCACAGTTCACAAGTGTTCCAAGTCTGGGTGAGGGGTTCAGTCTGGTGATGGTATGGTGTCCTCTCACTCTTCTCTCAGAGAAAACCAGGTGTTATTCCCTTTTTACACAGATGGAAAATCAAGCCAAGGAAGGGCACACGACAGGCCCATCTGTTGACCTTGACTAGCATAGCAGTCTTTTTTCATCATGCCGTGTTACACTTGTATATCTCAGTGGATGTGCCTAGGTGGGGAGTTCTGACTTGTAGAACTCTCTGCACAACTGATGGTCAGTTGGAGAGTTTCCAGAAGGTTTAAGTAAAGGAAAGAAATAACACTGGCGGCACGTTTTTTTGGTAGAAGCAGAATGCCAGCAGAAGACTTGTTTACTTGTGGTGCTATCCTTGTGTGGCTGGGTGTTTATCTCACTTTCTATGAAGGAACGCCGTAGATGTGTTCTTTTAAAAACACTGGACTCAAGACCTGGGATCACCCTTCACCACTCCTCACACTGTTTGCTTTGGCGGCCGGCCAGCTGCCTGCCTCTATGTGTCAAAAACAAGATCTCTCCACCCAAGGACGTGATAGAGCTATCTGCAAGCCATTTTAAGACACATATTCATACTTCACGATGGCACTTGAATTAGTTTTCACAATGACTGTGCACCAGAACTTAACTACTTCACTCACAGGCCACCTTCTCAAACTTAAATATATCGCTCACCTAGGTGATTCTCTCAAGGCTCCACCTATTCTTAAAGTTTTTACAATTCTAACCTGTTTAATTTTTGCCTCATAAACTGCTGGAAAGTAGTGAAGGGGACATCCTCTAGAGCAGTGATTTTCAACCTTCCTAATGCCACAACCCTTTAATACAGTTCTCCGTGTTGTGGTGACCCCCAACTATAAAATTATTTTCATTGCTACTTCATAATTGTAATTTTGCTACTGTTATGAATTGTAATGTGAATATCTGATATGCAGGATGTATTTAGGTGACCCCTGTGAAAGGGTCGTTGGACCCCCAAAGGGCTTGCAACCCACAGGTTGAGAACTGCTGCTGTAGAGAGAGAGATGATAAACAGTACGGTTAGCACATTTAAAAAGCTTATTAAATTGGTTCTTTAGCCCTAATTGCCCTTCTTGTTTCAGAAGGTCAATACTAATCATTTAGCACAATAGGACACTGGGCATGCTATAATTTTGATTGTGACCTTTAAGAAGCGTCATACTTGAGTCTGGTGGACTCTGTTTAAGAAGAAGGAGAGAATTTTCGGAATATTCAGAAAATTAAAAGTTGTGATGCTCAAAGTGTTGATTATACTTAAATTGTGTTAATGAAGAACGGTTTTTCCCTACAGATACTGGCAGCATGATGTCTCATGCCATGCTGATTGGTGGCGGTGGTGTTTCTTTTAAAGAACTTTTTTTTCTGTTGTTGAGATCTGTAGCTCTCTTATAGACCAACGTGGGCCTTAAGGCCAAGAGTTTGAGACCAGCTTGGGCAACCTCGTGGGACCCTGTCTCTAAAAATGTGGAAGAAAAAAAGTTTGGTGGTACACCTCTGTAGTCCCAGCTACTTGGGAGGCTGAGGCAGATGGATCACTTGAGCCCCAGGAGTTTGAGGTTGGTGTGAGATATGTTCTGCCACTGTCCTCCAGCCGGGATGACAGAGTGAGTTTGTATCTAAACAAAAAGGGGAGGGGAGATAGTGAAATAATTATCTGTAAAACCACAGAGTGGAATATTATAAAACTGTTGAAAAGATGAGGTCTACTTAACATTTATTGTGAAGGAATGATGGCAAAGAAATTATGTGTGAAAGTTATAGATCCGTTGTACAGTGTGATCCTATATTTTTAATATGTCTATATAAAATGAATACATGTTATAGAATGTTTTATATATTTATTTTGGGAGGAAGAATATATATCAAATGCAGATAGTGATTATCTATTTAGGATTATGTGAGATACTCATTTTCTATTTCTTAAATCTCTGTATTATTTGAACCGTTTATAAATATAAAGCAAGAATATTTGATATTAACTTAGAATTTTTTTTTTATTAGAGATATTGTCTTGCTATGTTGTTCAGGCTGGACTTGAACTTCTGGGCTCAAGTGGTCTTTTCACCTTAGCCTCCTAGTAGCTGGGCCAATCAGCATGGGCCTCCCTTTTTAAGGTCTTACAGTTCTTTGACTCACTGGAACTTCTCTGATTTCCTTTTTTTATAAGGAGCTCTTCTACCTTTGAAAAGTTGGATACTGCAACATCTTTTTCTCTTCCTGAACAATCATAAGCAAACTAATGATAATAAAGCATTAACAATTCGTTTTAAAAAATGGAATTGCATCTCTTCTTTATGAAAATTATGTGGCAGGCATCACTGGGCATCTACTGTGTATCAGAGTTTGGGATACAAGGATGAATAAGACATGGGGTCCCATTCTTCAGAGTTCAAAGTGAAGTCAGGAGAGCAGTTAGAGTGGTAAGTGACGGTCAGACTGGGTGATAGGTGTTAACCAGAGAGCAGCACAGTGCGCGCAGGGAGAGTGGAGCCATGCTGGTAGTTCACTTATTCAATAACAGGATGTGCCTTTTCTGGCCAGAGACACTCTTCTTGGCACTGGGACAGTAGTGAACAAGGCAGGTAAAGTCCAATTTTATGGAACTTCCATAAACCAGAGAGAGACATAGACATGCCATGAAGAGGATGATCAGTGTGATGACAAAAAAATAAAGATCATGACAGCGGGGTGGGGTGGGGTGTGTGACCCAAGTCAGGGGGCAGTAGCCCTCAGGGAGAGGGAGTGGTGGTGTGGAGAAGAGAGGGCAGATGCTAGTGTCAGGGAAGGGTGTCGGGGAGCTGGACACCACCTTCCAGGCAGTGGGTTCAGCTGGTGCAGAGGCCCAGAGGTGTAGGTTATTTGGGAATCCCGAGCCTTAGTATAGATGGAAAGCAAGTCCGGAGGGGCATTACTAGTTTAGAAAGTTCCCTCTGACGTTGAGACTGAATTGAAAGAGGAAGGGGCCACTACAATGGCATGGGAGAGATGGTCAGGTCCGGGCAGAGAGTGAAGTAAAGAAATAAACAGAATGTGGAGGACCAGGTGATTATAAGCAATAGAAATCCTGACTAGAATAGGAGCAGTAAGAGATTGAGGTAGTGATGAGATAATTCATATTTGTTCATTTGATGATAGGTTTTTCTGATGTCCTCTCAAAAGTCACGAGTGACCTCCTAAGGCTAAACCCTGGGCTTTTCTCAGCTTGACTCTCTCTGTTGTCTGGGATTTTTCATGCCTCGACCCTCCCTAGGAACTGCAGAGACCCTTTTCCCAGGGGTCCCTGGCTGGCACCCTGAAAGCTGGACCAAGCAAGTCTGTCCTTTATTTCTTTTGGTGTTGCTGTTCGTCCTTATGTGACTCTTCCACCATGTCTGGGAGCTGGGGTGAGATGCAGCTCCCGACCTCCTTTCTTGTTCCCTAAAGGTTAGTGAACAGGCCCTTTACCCTCTCGGGGTTTTACTGAGAATCAATACAAGGAAACTCATAGGAAGCAAAGGTAACAAAGTAATAGAGGTGACGTGGTAAAGACACCAGGGTAACACGTTAAACAAGGAAGCAAGTGCGGGGTCCTGCAGGAGGTTCTTCTGCTCTTACAAAGTCACCTCCTGCTCCCTGGTCTCTGGTCAGGCCGTACCAGGCTCTACAGTCTCATCTGTTACTTCCCAGGGTTGAATGTGCCAGATCTCCTTACCTCTTTCTCCATGAAAGCTGTCCGGAGCTATGCAAAAAGGTGTAATTAAAGCACTCAGGGCTAAACTTGGAGTGTCCACTTCTGGGCCACCTGAGTAATTTGCATCTTACGAGGGGCACTTATTCCCAAGCTTTACCACGTATATAGGGGTAGTCTTTTTTTTCTATTTTAGGTTAATGTGAGGGTACATACAATTAGGTTATATTATTTGTGTTTGTAAGGTAAAGTCCAAGTTGTAGTTGAGTCTTTCACCCAGGAAGTAGGCCATGTACCCCATATACCCAGACACTGTATGGATACATGGGAACTTGCCAGCCTCCCCCACCCCCCGCCCCATCATAGGGCAATCTTAAGTATTTGTTTGTGGAGTCACTCTAGTCCTCCTTAGAAACTACCCCTCCAATGGATCCATCTGATAATCTGAGCTCCTTAATACAAGAAATCACCCAGGATATTCTTAGTCCTCAGGATATAAAAATAAAGTGTCAAGGGACTCTGTTTGCTTTCCTATTTCCGGTCTGCCTGTTTTGCCTCTGGAATCTGCCAACGCTGCCTCTTCCTATGAGACCCACTCACTCACCTGTACCCGGGCATCTTCATCGATTCCCATATGGGATGACTGCCATGCAGGGCCGGGTTCGAACCCGATAGCCTGGGGTATGTGGCGAGCGTCCTACCCACTGAGCTTCAGGCGCCGAGCCATCATCCTGTATTTTTATTTGCCAAATCTTGACATGCCCAGTCCTAGCAGTTCCCAGATTACCAGAGGTGGCAAAGAAAATGAGAGGACAAGGATAATCCTAAATCATCTTATTAAAAACAACAGCAACAAACCACCTTGGAGAAGGAATCACTTCCTAGCTGACTTCCTAGCACACCCCAGCCATCCTCCATCTAAAAGCGAGCCTGTCGTGTGCCTCCTTCCGCATCTCACAAAGAGGCCCTAGGCTGGTGACTTAGGATGGGCTGTCTGTCCTTCGCTGACTCTTTGTCAGCTTCCAGCCGCAAATTGGAAGGAGTAGTCTGAACTCCAGGGAAAACTCCCGCTAATTCTGTTTTCCCTGCCCTCATTTTCTGTTGCATTGAAGCCACGAGACAAGCAGAATCACTGTGCCCCAATCCAGCCTATTATCCGTTAGAAAAGGCAGGTGTTACAAGAGGGTGCAGGGGAGAGTAAGGCTAGATAAAAACAGGGTTTTCCCATATCCCTGGGAAACTATGGTGCTTTCTGCTGTTGTCTCTTCTGCCTCCATTGAAGCCCCTTAAGAGGTAACCAGTTGTATTTTCCTCCTGAGCTCCTCCTAGGTTTTTGAATTTTTTTTTGAGACAGTCTCTCTCTCTCACCCTGGGTAGAGTGCTGCGGCATTAAACCTCACAGCAACCTCAAACCTCAAACTCCTGGACTAAAGCAATCCTCTTGCTTCAGCCTCTCCAATAGCTGGGACTACAGGTGCCTGCCATGATGTCCAGCTAGTTTTAGAGATTGAGTCTCACTCTTGCTTAGGCTGTTCTCCAACTCATGAGCTCAAACAATCTACCTGCTTTGGCCTCCCAGAATGCTAGGATTATAGGCGCAGGCCACCGCACCTGGCCCTTGAGGTCTTATTTTTAGAAGTGCTCTGGCCACTTGCTTCTAAGTCAGAGGTCAGCAAACCTTTTCTGGTAAAGGCCAGACATTACAGGCCACATGGTCACTGCCGTGACCACTAAACCCCGCTGTGGTAGCGTGACAACACGCAAACCAGTGGCTGTGGCTGTATTCCAGTGAACTTCTATTTATGAACACTGAAATGTGACTTCCATGTAGTTTATTATTTTTTAACCATTAAAGAATGTGAAAACGATTTCTTCATTTGTGGGGCACACAAAAACATGTGAGCCATGGTTTGCCAACCCTCTTCTGAGTCATCAGCAGAGATCAGAAACCTGGCTCTCAGCTTCCCTCTTAGGGGCTAAATGGCTTCTTGCCCTAAGGCAGCGGTTCTCAACCTGTGGGTCACGACCCACAGGAACTGTATTAAAGGGCCATGGCATTAGCAGGGTTGAGAACCACTGTCCTAAGGTTGCATCTTCTGCTGCTACCAGGTGACTAAATGGGCCAGGATCTGAAGCTGTGGGTTTGGCCTTTTAGCTGTGAGCAGTGCAGGAACCCTGCTGCACGGAGGTGGTTCCTATGTGGGTCTGTAGATCTTCTGTAGAGTCTGAGCCGTTAACGGTCAAGTCTGGCCATAAATTCAGTGTAATAACGAATGTAGTTCATAAT
Organism: Loris lydekkerianus; assembly: GCA_963574355.1. Classification (NCBI taxonomy): domain Eukaryota; kingdom Metazoa; phylum Chordata; class Mammalia; order Primates; family Lorisidae; genus Loris; species Loris lydekkerianus. Next base: position 23,581 of record CAUYPK010032067.1, on the reverse strand, counting down.
GGTCATACGCTTTAATACCCAGGGTAATTTGGGGCTAATAAATAAGTAACCAGCAGATTTGAATGTGGGGCAATTGTATGCCTCTGGTGTAATGCTGCTTTCGACATACAGCTGTGTGCCTGCTTGGTGTTGTGTGGTTTCTAGGTAGGAAGATTGATTAGCCTTGAGTGTCTGTCACTGGATGGAGTGTGGCTGCACCTGAAACCCGGGTTGGGAGGCAGGGCCTTTCATTCTTGAGTGTGACCGATGGAGGCTCTGTGTTTTATGGATAGAAGATACGCTTTGTGAGGTGGGCAATGGAATTACATTGCCACAGAAATCACTCCTGGTCTGAGAATCAAGTTTGCATGTGTGCCCTGTAGCTTTCATTCTTGCCGAATGCTGGGAGACGGGTGCTTATTAGGTTATGTCGAAGCAGTGTTGGCCTTAATAGATGGTCCTCTTGCAGTAACTTAATAATGGAAGGGGTGGGGAGGGGGAGAGAGGAGGAGAAGGTGGTGACCTGCTTATTTCTGAAGTTGGGAAGCTTCTGAAAGTGAAGAAAGCTTTGTGTGGTGTTAGCAATGAACTGTTGGGGTTCTGCACTCTAACCCTCACCCCCGGGTCCACAGCAGGCTCGAATCCCCTAGCCTGGGGTCTCCTGGAAGGCAGTGTGGCTTCCAGGTCAGAGACCAGCATCTGGCCTCAGACTGCCTGGCTCCTGGCCCTCTGTTTTCCACCTCTTCGCCTTTGGGCAAATTACTTAACCTTGCTATTTACTGAGTTGTACAGTGGGGGTATTAATAGACATACCTTCCTCATAGGGCTGTTGTAAGAGTAAAACAAACTAACCAATGTGACGTGCTTAGAACCATGGCTGGCCCATGGTGAGAAGCATGTGACTCTTTATTGTTGTGGTGATGGTAGAGGAAGAAGTGGCTTTCTTATCCCCCGACTTCACGCTGTGAGGGTAAGTACAGTTCTGGTAGTAATCACTCTGAAATAAGCTGGTAGGTAACCTGTTCCCTGTTCCCACCAGCTCACGAGGGAGATATGTGAACATCTGTGGGGAAGCCTTCTGGGTGTTCTTCATGAGGACTGCTTCATGGGCCAGGATGCTGGGCCCTCCTATGACCCGAGGTTCTCATGCTAGACGAGTCACTTGCTGGTGATGGGACCTTCTGCAGGTTCCTCACCATGCTGAGCATGAAATAAGAGATAATCAGGTGTCCAAACGCCATCCATAAGACTGTCTTGAGGGTGAGACAGAAGGTAAGCTGAAAAGTTCCTCCTGAGAGGAAAGAGAGGATTGCTGTTGCTTTCATCATTTCCCTCTTTATGCTGGTCTCTTGCTTGACCTCCTCCAGCTCCGGTGGGGCAGGGACTTTGATATCATGTTCATTGTGATTGCCCCTCCCCACTTTTTGAGTGAAATTATTGACATAATTCAAGTTTGAAGTTGTATAAGAATATGATAACATTTTGATTTTGTGTAAAGGTATTATTTCTAAATCCAGTACCTCCCTCCTCTCCCCTTCCCTTCCCCTCCCCTTTCTTCCCCTCCCCTCCCCTCCCCTTCCCTCACCTCCCCTCTCCTCCCCTCTCCTCTCCTTTTTTTCTTTTTCTTAGTGAGGTAGGAACTCACTCTGTTGCCCCAACTAAAGTGCAGCAGTGTTAGCCTAGCTTACTGCAGTGCCAAGCTCCTGGGCTCAAGTGATTCTCTTGCCTCAGCTTCCTCCTGAGTAGCTGGGACTGTGGGTGTCGGCCACCACAACATGCTAATTTTTTTTTTTTTTTATTGTTTGTAGGGATGAGGTCTTGCTATGTTGCTCAGGCTGATTTCAAACTCCTGGACTCCAGTGATCCTCCCACCTTGGCCTCCTAAAGTGCAGGGATTACAGGCATGAGCCAACTGTGCCTGGCTGCCTTTTCTTTTTTCTTTTTTTTCTCTTAAGTTATTCCTCTAGAGCAGTGGTTCTCAACCTTCTTAATACTGTGGCCCTTTCATACATTTCCTGTGGGTCCTGACCCGCAGGTTGAGAACTGCTGCCCTAGAGTTCTTAAGTACCAATCTGTATCAGATAATTTTCCTTTATATTGGTTTTTCTGTTTGGCCGAGGCTTTTTTTTTTTTTGCAGTTTTTGGCCAGGGCTAGGTTTGAACACGCCTTGTCTGGCATATGGGGCCAGCGCCCTACCTCTTTGAGCCACAGGCACCGCCCTTTTTTCCATTTTTTTGAGACAGAGTCTCACTATATTGCCCCTGGTAGAGTGCTGTGGTGTCATGGCTCACAATAACCTCAGACTCCTAGGCTCAAGCGATCCTCTTGCCTCAGCCTCCCGAGTAGTTGGGACTACAGGCGCCCACCACAACGCCCAGCTATTTTTACAGGTGGGATCTCCCTCTAGCTTAGGCTGGTTTCAAACTTGTGAGCTCAGGCGATCCGCCCGCCTTGGCCTCCCAGAGTGCTGGGATTATAGGCATGAGCCACTGTGCCTGGCCCGCCCCAACCTTTTTTAAAAGGAGAAATTTCATTAAATACTGAAACCTTCATTCTAATGTTACCTTATTTAAGTGCCTCCCTTGCCCTAACTTGGGCTAAGTAGTATAAATTTCTCCATGATTTACGTGTATCATAATTCTTTCAATAAAGGGCAATACTGTAATTGTTTGAAAACTTTGCTCTAAGGCCTTCTTGGGGAGTCTGAGAGGCTTCTGAGCAACTGCTTCTGAAGTGTGGTTGCTTCCTGACATTCCCAGGGCTTGGAAAGTTGTAGATTTGATGGTGACATTTTGAGGCATCAAGACAGGACTCAGTATCTTGGCCTAGATCATTTCCAAGTTCTCTCTTCAGTGTCTCCCCAAGGTCAGCAGCCCCTGTTTATCTTACCCTGAACCAGAGTGAAATGAGAGAACAGTTTGGGGTGGTAATAAAAGGTACTTGGGGATCTTTGACTCTGTTGAGCAGGAGAGGGGTTGTGGTGGCTAGTGGCCACATCCTATGGAGAAAGGTCCTGGTCTCATGGTGGGAGATTGGGAAAGTACCTCCCATAGGCTCATGTTAATGAGGTGAGCTATTGTCTTGCCAGCTTCCTGAGAGGGAAACACCACTGACAAAACCTCAGGCCTTGTCAAGTGCAGGTGGCTCAGGCCATAGTCCCTAACCACACCCCGTGCCCCGTAGCCTCTTAGACACTGTACTGCTGCTAAATTCCAGGTGACTTTTCAGCACATCTTCATATCTTTCCCTTTCCTCTTCCAGTTTTTTGGTTTAAAAGGGCAGGCTAGGAACAAGGATTGTTCTGTACTGAAAAAGACAAGCAGGGCTGAGATAAATCTTGGCAACCTTTTCAAATTTTGACCTGGGAGAAGCCATGGGTGGGAAATGTGGCTGGCGTATTGGTTCAGACTACGAAGAGCTTGGCTAGCTGTACAACCTTGAGCTAAAGGCTCTGAGACTTTGACTTGAAAATTATGCTTTGGGAAATCAACACTGAGGAAGATAGCACACACACACACACACACACACACACACACACACAAAAAAAAAAGAGAGAGAGGGGAGGGGAGTGCTGAGCGAGAGGAACACAGTCCAGGTAGCCTGGGCTATAATGAAAACACAAACCCTTCTACTTGGTAAGCCAGGGTGTGTTGGAGGAGGGTGAGATGGAACAGGCTGTGGTTTCCCTAATCCTGTAAACTTGAGGACGTGACTCTTCATCCCCAGAGCCTATGGCTCCATAAATAATGAGGGGGTTTGAATGATAGATTTCTTTTCTTTGACTAGAAAGGACATTAGAAATTTAACTTCCTCGTTTCGTGGGAGCCCAGGCAGGCTAAGTGGCCTTGCAGATCTCATAGCCAGTAATTGGCCAAGGTGGAACTGTAGCCCCACCTTCTCCTCTTAGTGAGGGGCATATCTCATTATATCATGTTGCTCTTCTAATTAAGTCGTGGATAACGTCTGCGGCATACTTAATTTCTAATTAGACTACTACATGGATCAATTTGCATTTAATGTTAAATCTAATGTGGAAATCATTAAAAACTTAGATCCCTAGGGAGAGGAATAGGTACTTATTCTGTGCCTATTAAAAATAACAAGTATCAGCCCTGTGTTAATGCGTGAAGTTTTTTATTTGGAATTGGAAAAAATTAGTAGGAAATGCAGAACATACAGAGAGTCTGTGTGCTTGTGAATTGGGGAAATGTCTGGGGTTCAGCTCAGACTCTGTAGTGCTTGTAGTAACTTTTGCAACTGGTATTACTTTTGCAACTGGTATTATTTCTGCAACCACACTGTGTGTCAGGCCCCCAGTGAGTCCTTTAAATGCATCCTTTTAATTTAATTCTGAAAACAATTCTGTGAGGTGGACATTGTTATCCCCTTTTATACGATTTAAGGAAATCGAGGCTCCAAGGGTGAAGATCTCAGGGTCTGTTGCAGAGGAAGGCAGGATTTGAATCCAGGCCAGTTTCCTTTCAAAGTTAGTGCTTGACTAGACTGTGAGGTGCTTCTATGTGTGTCCAGTAATTGAAACCAATAGAACTTTGCGGGTGATTTGAGTTTCGCAGTTTTTGGCCAGGGCTGGGTTTGAACCTGCCACCTCTGACATATGGGGCCAGCGCCCTACCCCTTTGAGCCACAGGCACCACCCAGGTGATTTGAGTTTCGAGACTCCTTTAATTCTTAAGAACTTGCTGCTGCTGATAATTTGAGGGAGGCATCTGCACCATCATTCCTGCTTTCAAGAAGAGATTTGGGGGCAGCACCTGTGGCTCAAAGGAGTAGGGCGCCAGCCCCATATACCGGAGGTGGGGGGTTCAAACCTAGTCCCGGTCAAAAACTGCCCCCCCCCAAAAAAAAAAAAAAAAAAAAAGGAAGAGATTAAGGAAGGCCCTGAGTGCCACCCCAAGGTGCTCTTACAGCGTTCTCTGGCTAGTCTCATGTTGGCCCAGGCACCTCTTCTGAGAAGCTTCTCAGAGTTAACTCTTCCAGCATCTTGGCTCTTGTGTGTACCTCTTGAGTCCTTTATGGGTTAGACTAATTTTTCTTTTATTTTCTTATTTTTCATGTTTGACTAATCTGTATTTAGTTAGACTGTGAAGAATGTGGTGATTTTGAGTGTAGACTTTAATGCCTGGTGTATTGGACAAACCATTTAATTCTGGTTGCTAGTTACCGAGGACACATGACTGTGGCAGCACCTGGCCTAGTGCATGGTGTGGGCTTGGGAAAGAAGCTTCCCCTTCTGCTTTCTTTCTCCTTGCTGCCTCCTGTAGGAACATCGATTTAGTGATGAGGTGACTGGGTCCAGGGACACCCACATTTTTTTCGGGCTCTTGCTAGTGCCTGCTATTCATTTATTCAGCCACTGTTTACTAGGGCACAGTATCCCCAGGCCCTGTTTTGGGTGCTAGGTGTCAAACACCACGTGGAACCCTCCCATGTCCTAGAGCTGACCCTAAGGTGGAGAGGGAATGGCAGGGGAGGGACAGAATACTAAATATAGTGGGTTGCAGATACGGTCTATCAGCTCTCTCATTTATTCACTCACTCATTCACCTTTTCTTTCAGTGACATTTTTGAACACCTGTTATGTTCCCAGCATTATGTTAAACACGGAACATGAGAAATTAGATAATATGTGTTAGCTCAGGAATTATTTCATTAGAAAAAAGGGTCTGGAAAACATAGATCACTCTCTTGTGTTCTTCCATGTTGTATGTTTTAAATTTGGGGGTTGAATATTCATTTGGAACAAGTACAAGCTGCTGCTGCTTTTTTTTTTTTTGAGACTGAGTCTCACTTTGTCACCCTCGGTAGGCATCACAGCTCACAGCAAATACAAACTCCTGGGCTGAAGTGATTCTCCTGCCTCCGCCTTCCAAGTAGCTGGGACCACAGGCGCCCATCACAACGCCCAGCTATTTTTTGGTTGTAGTTGTCATTGTTGTTTGGCAGGCCCAGGCTGGATTTGAACCCTCTAGCTCTGGTGTATGTGGCTGGCGCCCTGCTGTTGAGCTACAGGTGCCAAGCCAAGTACAACCTCCTAAATATGCTCAACCATGACTCCCCTTCACCCTACAGCAGATTTTTCTGTGTGGGTAGGGAGCTGGCCATATGAATTTGGGAGTTTGCATTTGGCAGATGTTCGCATGATTTTAGGCCAGTGCTTCTCATATATCCCTGTGGATAAGAGTTGTCTGGGAGGCTGGTTAAATTCACATGGAGACACCTCACCCCCAAATATTCTGAATCACAGGTCTGGGTTGGAGTCAATCATTTGAGCAGTGCAGGTGAATTGGTTGCAGGTGGACTGTATACAGCATATAGATGAAACAGTGTCATACTCACACAATATTGGAAGAAAATTTAACCACCTCATTTTATTGAGGAGGAAACTATTTCCTGGAGAGCGTAGGGGCCAGGAATGAGAAACTACAGAGGACAGGATGGGCCAGGGCTTTGAAGTGGAACATCTGGAATCTCATCCTGTCTCCACCATCCTGTAGCTTCATGCAGGCAGCCTAGGGCAGGCTGTTCAGTTTCTCTGGGCATCCCTTTTCTCCTCAGCCTGCTGTGCTGCTGGGCCATGCTGAGAGATGGGACAGAAAGGACCCAGGCAGAGCACAGGATAGAAACTCTAGGGGCTAGGTATCAGTGCATGCTAACAAATAACATACATATTGTTTTCCCAAATTCCTGATTTCATTTTTTTTGAGTTGAACTGCTGTATATAAACCCCAATTTCTCTCTTTTTAAGATTGCACTCCAAAAAATACTATAACCACAATAAAGAAAATCAAACGAAAGTGAAAAAGAAAAGCTTGTCTACAGGCCTGCCACTCTAACACAACTGTTTTCATTTTAACTGTTATCCCTTGTCTGTATGCAGGCATATTTCTATATAGCCGTAATCATATGTAGACTCAATTTTGTATTCTGCTCTTTTCAGTAAACCCTAAGTAAATGCTTTCCAAATGGTTACGTTAGTTTTTAAGATGATATTTAATGGTCTTACAATCTATCATCCCACAGGCTGAATTTACTAAACCATTCATCTACTATTGGACATTTAGATTTTTTTCCTACAGTTCCGTGCTGTTGTAAGTAATACATTGAGATACAGCTTATTGTAGATTATTTCCTTAGGGTGAATTCCCAAGAACAGGATTTCTAGGTTAAAGGGTGCAAATACCTTTTTGGCTCCCAGTGTATGTTGCTAAATTAAATTGCTTTCTGAAAGGGTTGTACCAGTTTACAGTGCCACCAGCAGTGTATGAAGGTACCAATTTCAACATGTTGGCCTGAGTCGGATATTGTTAATTTTTACAACAGTTTGGCTCAATGGTGCATCCTTGTTTAATTGGTGTTTCTTGGATTAAGGTTGAGTATGGCTTTATTTATTACTATCTTTTCAGATTTTATTTAATTTTTCTTTTTGTTTTCTTATAGTCAGAACCTAGCCAGTTGAAGCTAGATTTTCTAGGTTCTTGGATTTTGTATTTAAAAAAGCAAACCAACAAAAACAAAACCCAAAGTCCTTCCATAAAATAACTACTTGGGACATATTTTATGGTTGGATTAACTGTCATCTTTACTTCCTCATAGGTCACAAGTTAATAGGGTGACATTTGGAGAGTTGAGGGGCTTTTCCTCTCCTCCTGAGATTCTCCTTTGTTCTTTCCTTTCTTCCATCATCTCCCCACCGGCCCCCCATTTCCGGTCTTTCCCCTCCCCTGGAAGCACTACTTTTGTCTCTTTGGAGATAAAATGTAAAAGGATCAGCTTTTAGTCATGCTCCTTCAACTTAAAAAACATAAGTTGCCTAAATTACTTAGTATGGAAGGAGGGTAAAGAAAATCACAGTATTGTAACAAATTGCCTGTGACTGCATTGCAAAAGCAAACGTCTCCCATGAAATCTTAGAAAGGTGTGTTTGAGGGTGTAATCTTAGCTTGTGGTTCAGGTGAGCCTAACTTGTTTTTCAAGTTGGTCTTGAAAATAACTTTGTTCTTTCTGGAATGCTTGCCATCCTCAGTATGACAGAGTTTGCTTGATGACAAACTCTTTTACTCTGCTGTACATACCACCGTGGCCACTGAACTGGTTTGTTTATTTGCCTGGGGTAAATGATTGAAATGCACACCCCTTTGCAGCATAGTTCTTATTCCCTGGGCTCCCTAATGGTGCTGCCAAACCCATGTCTAGCCTTACAGTGGCCCCTGAGTTCACACCGTTCCCTGCCCTAACAAAGACCAGGAAAGGGCTAAAGGACACACACTCCCTTGGGCATGGACGTGATTTCTTGAGCTCATGGGCTCTCTCCTTGGTAATGCTGCCCCAATGGGCACATGTTAAGATAATCTGATGTTGGCAGACTAGCTGGGTCTCTGTACATAAGAGAATGGTTGAGGCTCTATTTCAGTTTAATTTGTTAATGAAACAAGACAGAGTGCATTTTCCCTTCCTGCACACCTCTCAGGCTGTTTGAGATGAGGCACAATTAATTTATTTGTACTGTCTGTGGAGGCATATGCCAGCTAATGTAGTGCAAGAGCTTTTATCTTTATGTTTGTAATGAAGAGGGGCAGGCTGCTGGCAAACTGACAAGGAGTGCTGATGACTCATTCTCTGCATGTAGAGTGCTTTCTTCCGAAATCATAAAATGCGCGCGCACACACACGCACAAGCAAGCCTGGTTTCCATTTGAAATGGGCAGAACCTGTTTGGGAAAGTTCAGCTGCCTCTGAAACACTGCAGGAGGAAGAAAGAAAAGGCCAGGAGGCTGTTTCTCCCACCCTCTGGCCTGGCTTGACTGAGGGCAGGATCTCTTGCTCCGTGGAGGCCCTACCCGGGGATGGGAACTCCCAGCCACGCCTAGCCTCTCCTCTGGCCTCTCCCCCTCCTTGCCTTTCCCCGGAAGGCCGGCTCCTTTGTGCTTGTTCTTTGTGCTCCAGTAAGCAGCCTTTCCCAACTGCCAGGCCAGGCGCCTGATACCTGGTTCACCTGTTAAGGCCTGTGTTTCCAGGCTGCTCCCTAGCCGTGATTCCAGACAGTGTCTTGGGGGCTTTGCTTTATGAGGCTATGAATTGTGGGCCTGTCTGATTTTTTTAGACTGGGAGTGCACATGGGGTTCCTCTGGCCTTTGCTCGAGTTCCCCAGGCCTAGGCCTTGGAGGTGGCAGTATTGGTTGCGGTTTGCTGTGTCCCTCTGACTTGCCTCAAGAGAAATAGTTAATGCAGTAGCTGATGTTGGTTTGGCCCTTTGTAGTTTATAAGGTGTTCTGGCATGAAAACAAATCTGTGAGTTGGATATTGTTATCCCCATTTTATGGATGAGAAAATTAAGGTGTACAGGGCTCAAATGACATGCCCACGGTCTAGCAGCTAGCTGGTGGAGGTAGCGGCCATGAAAACCTGGACTTTGGAGGTCTAAAACCTGGCCTTAAGATCTTTTCAGGATACTCATTTATTAAGGACAAAGTGAAACTTTTTCCACTTAAGAAATATATAAATGGTTGGCCAGATAAACCCTTTAAGAATTATGTCTATATTTCCGTAGTTCAGTAGACTAGTGGGAGGTTCACAGGATACTTTGTGGAGACTTACAAGCAAAAACTTTGCACTGCTCCAGAGAAGTAAACTTTATCATGTAGTCTCAGAAGTTTTCCTTCCTGTGTTGGACTTCTGATAGAGCTGGTTGTGCCAGGAGGGTTAAGTGCACATATCCCTGTTTCTCCTGTGTCCTAGGTACAGTTCACACCAGTCACTGTGCATGGCCTCACTGGCTTTTAGAGCCTGCAGGAACCATGGAGATTTTACAGATGAGGAAACTATGGCCTAGAGTGAGAGATTCTGTGCTGGGAGGAATTCCATTCATTTATTGAACCATCCATCTGTGCATCCAGCAAATATTTATTGAGCAAGCGTTGGGCTGGGAGATACGGCTTAGGCTGTGAATGAAACAGGCATCGTTCTGTCTTCAAGAAACATACAATAGCAGATAATAGGGCTGAGCAGGCACAAATATGGCGTGTTAAGAGCTGTGATGAGGGAAGTCAGGGTACCTTGGGGCATTTAACTGAGGGGGCTAGGAGAGGTTGTCAGGGAAGCCTGCCTTGAAGGAGTGATACCTGTGGTAATGCTTGAATCTTGCTGATTCATTTAAAAATGGAGAACCTCTATTGACCGAAAACTAGGACTTCATAATTCTCAAATCCAAACTAAAAAGGGTTTGCTTGGAGACAACAGACACTAGGCCCTGAGACTCAAGTTCTCTAGGCCTTTCGCTATCGGGGGAGCCGCTGGCTGTTCTGAATTGATATGTGCTGTAAGTTTGCAATGGCCACTGGATTTCCAAGACTTACTACAGAAAAAAGGATGTAAAATATCTCATTAACAATTCTGTTATTGATTACAGGTTGAAATGATAGTTTTGTGTTAATAAAAGAAGTTGTCGAAATTTTCACCTGTTTTTTCACCTTTTTATCTGTTGGCCCTGGGTAGAGTGCCATGGCATAATAGCTCATAGTAACCTCAGACTCCTGGGTTCAAGCAGTCCTCCTGCTTCAGCCTCCTGAGTAGCTGGGACTACATCCGCCTGCCACAATGCCTGGCAAGTTTTTCTGTTTTTAGTAGAGATGGGGTCTCACTCTTTGTACTTTGTGCTCCAGTAAGCAGCCTTACTGGTCTCAAACTCAGAGCTTAAGCAATCCACGTGCTTTGGCCTCCCAGAATACTAGGATTACAGGCATTGAGCCACTGTGCCCAGCCTCTTTTCACCTTTTTAAGGGAAGTTACTAGAAAATGTCAAGTGATGTATGTGGCTCATATATTTCTATGGGTGGTGATTCTGGTGGAGAGAGTGATGCCGGAGAGGAAGCTAGGTTGGTGATGAGAGAGAATTTTAAGAGTGAAGAGGTATGAACTGGTCCCAGGGGTACTTTGCATCTCTGAACAATCTTGCTCTGTCTCTAACATTACTTTAACATTTGCCTTATGGCTGGGACTGAGAATAAAGCCAGAATGCTTGTGAAGTGTGTGTTGTTTTTTTTTTTTTTTGGAAAATATTAAGTATCAAGCACATTTACTTGTGAGGTATGGTTCTCTTTGTAATAAAATTGTCGAGGATTAAGATCACATATATTCCTTACTCTGTACTGATGTTTTGAAAGGCAGACAACAATTTTGATCAGTTATAAAATAGAAGGTTGGTGTGTGGGAACTACATTTTCGTACAGAATGAAGGACAGCCTGGAGTTGGATCTATGTAAGATGCTGTGAATAGGAAAACGTTCTTCTGTTGCACTTGGCTTGCTGTGCTCCAGGAATTCCCTCACTCCTTACATCAAAGTTTCTATGCAGGCTTTCATAGTTCTTGTTCCTTGTTTTGTTTAGTATCAAAAGGGCAATAAGGATATTTCTGTTTTTGATCTTCAAATGTTTCTTTTGTATTGTATTCCTGAAACTTGACGAGTGACTTGCGGTTCTCCACTGTTTGAGGCCCTTAGTGGCAGGTGTCCAATGATGAGTGACAGACAGCCCCTGCCCTCAAGGTGGTGCAGTGCAGCATGAGCAGGCCACAGTGGAGGTGAGCCCAAGGACTGTGGGAGACCTGGACAGTGTTCCTTTCTGCTAAATCCTGTGACTCAAGGGATGATTTGATGAAAGACATCAAAGGGGGGCGGGGGCTGAGGGACCATTGTAGCTGACTGTAGGGTCAGAATTATCTTATAATTCTCTTTTGGACAGTGAGACCAAGGATCTGTGTTTACCTAGGATCCTGCCAGCCCCAAGGAGTTTCCAGCACTGTGGCAATGTTCAATATTAATGTTGCACCTGTATATTAATTACACTTTTCATTGCCACTTCACACACTTCAAAGGTGGAGCACACAGATAGCCCTCCCCACAGGGAGTGACCCAAGCTAGTTAGAAGGCTTGCAGGGGACTAGTGGGTCAGAGGCAGTTTGGCCGTTGAGCAGGGGACATCTGAGGGGCATGTGGGAGCTGTGACCTGGCCTGGAGTAGGCAGGCAGGCAGACAGTGGGAGATAGTATCTGATACTCATCCCTTCAGGCTAGTCTTGTAATAGCAGCAGATAAATAAGCTGCCTCCAGTGTTCCCAGAATATCTCTGTCTGCAAAATGTCTTTGAGGAGATGTTTGACTTGCAAGCATGTGGTTGATAAAATAAATACATTTTAGAAATGTAAACCTCTCTGTGAGAGGTTTTAGTCTCTTCTCTCCCTAGGGAAAAATAAGGCCCCTCTTTAACCACTTTTCTTCCTTAAGTGTAGAATTCTTGCCATGCTTTATAAGAAAAACATTTTTGGAATTTGGCACCTGTAGAAATATAAAGGGGCTCTGCCCAAAGCATTGGGTCATGGCTGTTGTGTGGGTGGTTTCTCAGATGTTTTGTGAAGAGATATTAGCTTTGACACCTGCAAAGCATTTGAGGAGCTGGCTCAGGGTTGAAGAAGCTGGGATTCAGAAGCACTTAAGTTGTTTTCAGGTGAATTTCAGGGCAAGCAACTGCAGTGAGTGATCCTCTCTAACATTAGAGGAGCCTTGCCATTCAGTGACAGCTGCTAAAACAGGACTTGGTGCCTAGGAAAGCACCTGGCCTGATGGAGGAACATAATAGGGTTCTTGAATGCATGAGAACAAATGGACAAATGACATCTTTCCCCTCAGCTTTCAGATCATGTAGGTGAGATTTCCCCAAGTCTTCCCCCCCTTTTTTTCTTTTTGGAGACAGAGTCTCACTATGCCATCCCCCCGTAGAGTGCTGTGGTGTCACAGCTCACAGCAACCTCAAACTCTTGGACTTCAGTGATTCTCTTGCCTCAGCCTTCCAAGTAGCTAGGTCTACAGGTGCCCGCCACAACGCCTGGCTATTTTAGAGATGAGGTCTCGCTCTGGCTCAGGCTGGTCTCAAACTCATGAACTCAGTCCATCCACCCACCTCAGCCTCCCGGAGTGCTAGGATTATAGGTGTGAGCCACCGTACCTGGCCCCTCTTGCGTCTTTTCTTCTGTGAGACTCTCTGTTGCCCAGACTAGAGTGCTGTGCTGTTATAGCTCACAGCAACCTTAATATCTTGGGCTCAAGTGATCCTCCTGCCTCACCCTCCTGAGTAGCTGGGACTACAGGTGCCCACCATGACACCCACCTGGCTTGTTTTTTCCATCTGTGTTTAGTAGAGGTGGGATCTTATTCTAGTTTTTTCCATCTGTGTTTAGTAGAGGTGGGATCTTATTCCAATTTTTTCTGTCTGTGTTTAGTAGGGGTGGGATCTTACTTCTTGCTTAGGCTGCTTCCTCTTACTTCTTGAGAGCAGCCTGTCAACCTGCAGCCCCAGCATCACCTTGTCAGTGCGTAAGAGTCAGGTGGGCATCTTGTTAACATGCAGATTCTGATTCAGTGGATCTGGGACAGGTCTAAGAATCTGCGTTTCTAAGATGCTTACAGGTGATGCCAATAGCATCACAGGCTACACTTTAGCAGGACTCTTTAGGGTTCAGTCAAATCATCAGTAAATCTTGCATTGAAGTTCCCTTTATACACTAGGGATTGTGGATAACAATGGAGATGTTGGTCCTCATGTCAAGAAAAAATTTGCAGTGATGGTGAAAAATCAAAACTCATGCCCATAAAGTGGAGGAGAGCCATTTGTTATTACACTGTGTGGTATGAATATCGGCCAGGGGAAAGCAAGAGGAGGGAAGGGCCTTCTTACGGAGGTGGTGCCTGCCTGAGCTATAGCTTAGAATCATGAGATCTCGGGATGAAAGTCGTGTCTGGTTCCAACCCTGTGGGATCCCTAAGCTATGGGATGACAGTTGGCCATTCAACTTGTGTTGAAATGGTCTCACGATGCCATAGAGAATGCTGTGGGTCCCTAGTTCTCAAGGCCTGCTGCCAACCGTTGTCTTAATGAGATGCCCTGAGAAAGGCTTTGCCTGGGTGAATAATGCTGGTGTGTTGCTGTGGTATCTGCATTCTCCCAATTTACAGTGCAGCATATCAAAGGCTCTGCTATGTCTGGCACGACATAGCAGTTTAACTTTGTATTACCCAAGGTAACTGAGTCCAACATACTAGACCATAACTTTGCTCCCATTTAATTAGTGCTTATTAATACATTTCAGCAAGTTTGTGTTCATTGTACTGAGTCAAAATAGGACTCACTTAACACTCATAAAACAAGTATTAAGTAGCCATGGTGTACTAACCACCGTGCAGGGGTATGCACAGAGGGATAAATTGTCTCTTTCTTGTACAGCACTTTATTGTTTACAAAGCACTCTTGCAGACTTTATCTTGAATTGTCAGCAGAACCTTGAAGTTGTATAAATTTTACTGCCATTTTGCAGTTGAGGAAACTGAGGCTGTTAGAGATTAAGTAACTTGTTGGAGGCCATATTCTTTCTAGGTGGTTCCAGTGAGATTTGGAAGTTTTGATTCCCAGGTGATTGTTTATTTCACTCTACTCCATTTGGCCTTGATGTGTGGAGAGCACAGAGGTAGATCTTAAAAGCTTGATTGAGGATTTGAAACTGTGAGAGAAATTACCTGTGTGGTGGTTTCTGGAGCCAGGGGTGGCTCATTCAGTGTTGAAGGAATTGGAATCTACTGTTTACAGGGAACCTTAGGAGAATCTAATCCTGTACTTCTGACCCCATGGAGGCTTCTCTTATAATAGTTCATTCCTGAATAGTTCTGATGCATCCTAGAGGCACCGATCTTTTGATGGAGCGCTCACTACAAGGGCTGTTTATTTGTAGACTTTTCTCTTATGTTAACAAGCCTAATTCTTCTTATCATGGTTGGCCTATTTAGGTTTATTCTTTTGAGAACTCTAAAATAATTTTTCTTACCAGATTTGCAATATTTGTTTATTGTGAAACTAAAATTTAAGACTATAATTCCACTCAGATTAGTAGTATTTAGCTTCACACATAGTCTTCTGGCCCTCAGTCAATGTTTTTTGATGGTATATGTTATTGTGTTTTTTTTTTTTAACAAAACCATACTATTTGTGCATAATATTTTACAATTTCCTTTTTCCAGTAAGTAGAATATCTTTCACACCAATGAACATTTATAATATTACAATTAATAATTTTATAATAGGATGTGTAATTTATTCCCTTTTGCCAGAATAAAAGGGAATTGCCTGTTCCTTTTTTTTTGCAAACCATGCTGTAGTAAATGTCCTCATAGGTTAATCTCTGCCTTCATAGTTTAGGTAAATCATCTCTGTTGTCTGTTTGTAGAAATGGAAAAGTAAAGCCCAAGGCTCTGGTTTAAAGATAACATTCCTGGCCCCCTACTTACTCATTCCCAAGCCTCATCATTCCCATTCCTCTTGGGGATGTGGTTTAGTTCTCCGTTTTTTCCTCCTAAATGTGCTTACTTTTCACCATTCATATCAGATTTGAGATACTCTTATTTTCTATGTGGGACAGCCTGACACTGCATGAGCTTTTTTAGGGCCTCATCATACTGAGACATTTAGCTTAACACTTTCTTACATGATTTTCTCCATCCTATACTTGTGAGTTGATTTTTTTTTTTTTTTTTTTGGACCTAAGTGCATGACTTGACATTTATCCTTATTAAATTTCCACCTTATTAGAGTCAGCTGGTCATTATACCCTTAGAGATAGTATCAGGAATAGACTCTATCATCCTTCAGAGTCACTGTCCCTTCAACTCCCAGTCACTGGCAAATTCTAGTGTCAAATGATTCAGCAAATCCCGCAGTCATTTAGATCTCTGTCTTTACTAGGTTGTGAATTCTTTGAGGGCAGAGGCCAAATCCTGTATTTCTCTTTGAAACCCAATTTCTCCTTTCATTTTATCACACTGTGGGTACCTAGGAAATGATGCCTTTGAATGCAGTAGAACCTCCATAGTTGATCACCTCGCTACACTGATCACCTCCTTAAGGTGACCTTTTCATAGACCAGATATACCCCAGATGTACGCGTTGGTGCTGCAGCAGGCCTAGTTCCTTCTGTTAACCACCTCCGTGTGTTGACCACTTTGTTACATTACCTTGAGTGGTCAACTTAGAGTTCTACTGTATTTGTTTTTATTTGACCCCAGAGATGAAGGCTTGGTGGTAGTGGGTATCACCATGATGAAGAGTTAGAGACATCTGGGCTCGGGTCTCTGGGTGAGAGTCTTATAGTGAGGATGAAAAGATAGAAAACTGGTCAGAACAAGAGTAATGATTGTAGTGAAGAAAAATTTAAATACTGCTTTGAGGGGTCTTGGGGTTGACTGGGCTTGATCTGATTCTTGAGATGGATCTTGATGTGATCCAGAAAGGCAGCAGAGGGACTCCTAAGGACGTAGTAGGTGAATGCCCAAGGCAGTGAAAAAGCCGAGTTGGGATAAGTGGGATGCTGGGGACTCTGCTAGGAGAGTTGGTGACCAGAAAGTAGCCACCCAGCCTTTGAGAATTATGCTGAATAATGAATGATCACACAGACGGAAGGGTGTTTTTATCTGCCTCTTTTTGGAGACATAGAACAAAAGTTACCCTCTCTTTTTTTCTTTTCACATTCATTGCTCTTAAGACTTTGCAAAGCTAAAACTTACTCACAATTGATTATTCTTAGATGAGAGGATGAGCTGAAAGCAGAGCCCAAGAGCTGGGCTGCTTCTCTCTGCCAGTGCTTTCAGCCAGGTTTGTGGTGTGAAGGCAGGCTGAGGGCTCCTCTGCAGACCTCAGCCCCACTTTGGAGTTTCAGACCCCTCACCTGAGAGGGATGACACCACCCTGCTTCCCTTTGGGTTGGTGAGAAACACACGTAAGACAGTGTTAGAAGAAGCAAGCTCTGAGCACCGGGCTTTGGGCATAGCTGCTTCTAGATACTAAGACCTGTTGAATTAATAACCCTGGACTTTGCAGTATTACCTAGCCGGAGAATGTAAGGGAAAGGAGCCTCAGTGTCCTAGTTCCCCCTCGTGAGGTTGTGGTCTTTTCCAAGCATGGTGGCAACTCAAGGGCCCCTGTTCCCTACCCCTTAATAGTTCCAGTGCTTCTGGCTTTCTGAAAGGGAGGTTTTTCTTGAGGAAGGAAGGGAGGTTCCTAGGTCCCGTCACAGGGAGTTAGAGCACCTTGAGCCCTATCCCAGTGGTCTTCTTGGAAATTTAACAGCTTCTTCATTGGATGGAACCTTGGCTGTTTGTGCAGGGTGAGCTTGGAGGTCCCTGAGGTAGACACATGATCAGCCTTTCCTGCCTCCGTGTGCATAGTGGTGTCTGTCACACGTCCCTCAGCCACCAGAAGGCGGTTTGTGTTTATATATAGATGCATGCCCTGCCGCATGCTTAAATACCACGTGTATGGGTGAATGTACATACATACAGTAACATGCCATAGACAGCATTTCGGTCAATGGTGTTTTTGGTTCATGATGAACTGGTTTCCTAAGATTGTAATAGAACTGAAAAATTCCTATTGCCTAGTGCTGTCTTGATGATCCTGACCCTGTGTAGGCCTAGAACCAGGTGTGTGTTTACATCTTCATTTTTGTTTTTATCTTTTATTTATCTTTTCTCCCCCTCAAATGATCACCCTTTTTTTGTTTTGAGACAGAGTCTCACAGTGTTGCCCCAGGCTAGAGTGCTATGGTGTCATAGCTCACTGCAACCTCAAACTCTTGGACTCATGGGATCCCTCATGCCTCAGTCTCCTGAGTAGCTGGGACTACAAGTGCCTGCCACAGGGGGGTGGATTGCCTGAGCTCAGGAGTTTGAGACCAGCCTGAACAAGAGTGAGACCCCGTCTCTACTAATAGAAAAACTAGCCGGGCTAGCATTGTGGCAGGTGCCTGTAGTCCCAGCTACTGGGGAAGGATCGCTTGAGCCCATGAGTTTGAAGTTGCTGTGAGCTGATGACACCACAGCACTCTACCTAAGGCAACAGAGTGAGACTCAGCAAAAAAATATTTTTGTACAGTGATACAGTAGGTTTGTGTTTTAAGCTAAGCATTATTATGAATGAGTCAAAAAGTTAAAAAAAATTAGAAAGTTTATAAAATAGAAAAGTTAAAGTGAGCTAAGGTGAGCTAATGGTTGAAGAAAGAAAAAAAATTCAAATACATTTAGCATGGCCTAAGTGTCTACAGTGGTGTGCTAGGGCTAGGCCTTCACCTTACTCTCCGCTTGCTCACTGACTCAGAGCAACTTCCAGTCCTGTAAGCTCCATTCATGGTAAATGCTCTATACAGATGTATTTTTTTTTTTTTAATATTTTATGCTGAAAAAATTTTTGTTTTTTGAGACAGAATTTCACTATGTCGCCCTCCGTAGAGTGCTGTGGTGTCGCAGCTTGCAGCAACCTCAAACTCTTGGGCTTAAGCGATTTTCTTGCCTCAGCTGGGCAAGTAGCTGGGACTACAGGCGTCTGCCACAGTACCGGGCTATTTTTTTGTTGCAGGTGTCATTGTTGTTTAGCAGGCCCAGGCCGGATTCAAACCCACCTGCCTTGGTGTATGTGGCCAGTGCCCTAATTCACTAAGCTACGGGTGCCGAGGCTATTCTGAATTTTTGTACCTTTTTTATGTTAAGATATGTTTAGATGCACACATATTTGCCATTGTGTTACAGTTGCCTACAGTATTCAGAAGAGTAACATGCTATATAGATTTGTAGCCTGTCTATTGTATATGGTCATATCATGTAACTTAGATGTAGTAGGCCAGACCACCTGGGTTTGTGTACCCAACAACAACTCTGTTGTTATACATCAACAAAATTGCCTGACAATGCATTTCCCTGAATATGTCTCTTTCTTTTCATTTTATTATTATTATTTTTTAAAATCTTACATAATTTTTGTAGAGACAGAGTCTTACCCTATTGCCCTCAATAGAGTGCTGTGGTGTCACAGGTCACAACAACCTCCAACTCCTGGGCTTAGGTGATTCTCTTGCCTCAGCCTCCTGAATAGCTGGGACTGTAGACACCTGCCACAACCCCTAGCTATTTTTTGTTGCAATTTGGCTAGGGCCGGGTTCGAACCTGCCACCCTCAGTATATGGGGCCAGTGCCCTACCCAATGAGCCACAGACTCCGCCCCATGTGTCTCCTTCTTAAAGCAGCACTTGATTGTTCATAAACAGGTGTGCGTTCATAGGTAACCACAACTTCTTATATAAAAACACACACACAGCCATATAGTTGGTGGGGAAAAAGTATATACATTTTAAGAAAGGGAAAAACATATTAAAATTGTAATACTAAATACATGTATAGACTGATAAGAAAAGATAAATACAAGTCACATCGAACACTTCTTGTAATTGCAGAAGTCAAAAGTGGCTTGAGTATTACAATTTTAATACAGTTTTTTCTTAAAATGTATATACTTTTTTGGGCATCTTCTGTATCTTTTCTTAAGAAATTGGATCGTCTAAGTCATACTAAGGCTAGTTTAGTCTACTTCTTTTGTGCCGATCAAGTGTTAATGTATTGTAATTAATTTAGTAAAGGAAATTCAAATCCGGTGATGGAGAAAATATAACTCAGCTTAATTGTCAAGACTCTGAGGCAGTCCAGAAAAGCAGTACGACCGGGCAGAAGAATCTTTTAGGTACCTGGCTCAGGACTTCCTTTATTCTTTTCCCGTGTAGAAATGCAGAGAGCGTCCATTCCAGAGGGTGAAAAGGATCTTGTCCTTTCTCCATAGCTAGCCAGGGGGTTCTCTCTCCCCTCTCTCTTCCTCCCATTTCCTTTTTGGTTGATTCTTGCCGAGTCTCATCTAAGTGTTGGGAAAAGGGGACACTGCAGGGTTAGAAAAGGGAGAAGAGGAGACAGAAAAAAGAAAAAAAAAATCCTGCTGCTGTGGTTCTGTGCCATTCCTGGTCTGTGCCATAAACAGAAGAGGTAGCACTAGGCAAGTTGTGCTTTCCAGAGCAGAGATTGCTGTAGCTAGTGTTCCTGTGCAGGTTAGTTACCTCATTATAGCCTGTGGGAAGTGCACGGGGACACTGAGGCTCGGAGATACTGAAGGCATCAGAGTGTACATTCAAACCCAGCCTCTGTTAGAGTCATGCTCCTACCAAACTCGACTCCTCTGGCAGATCCTTGCCTCCCTTCCTGCCTCCTTTCCTGCTTCATTCTTCCTGAAGACCTACTATGTGCTACACACTTTTCTGGCTTCTGGGGCTACAGCTGTGCCCAAGGCAGACATGTTCCTGGGTTGCATGAGAATTACCTGTTGAAGTATCTGCCTCTCTCTCATCAGACTGTGAGATCTTTGAGGGAGGAGGTTGTTACCATCTTCATCTCCCTAGCAGAAAGCCTGCCTTTTAAAGTTGGCCACCTGCCTTTTTACGGCTAATTGAACGAATGCTTGTGTGTTTTATGGCACACGACTAAATTGTGAGCAGTCCAGGAACATACCACTTCTGTGTCCCAGTCAGTCCTAGAGAACCTAGCGCATAGTAGGTCATGTTTTATCCTGTAGCCAGACATCTAAGAAGTGGATAAGGCAGTCCTTCCAGCGCTTCATCACTGGGTGTGGATTGTGAACACAGTCACTTTTAGAATGTTAATATGACTGTGGTAATTGCTTACTTTGGCAGGTATTTACCTCTCTGGTTCCTCTCTGTGAATCAGCACTGTAATGTCCTAAAATACCAAATGCATCCTTTTCTCTTACTCTCTTGTCTTCTGTTTTTATTAAACACTGGAATATGAGGATATGTTTATGGCCTTTTAACACCAAAGTCTTGGTGCTTTCTAGATTTTTTTTTTCCTTTTTGTCATTACCTCACCTAGAACAACTATTGAGAAAAGATAGATTTGCATGGTAGCAGTATATCTTGAGATAAAATAAATGTTCCTTTTTTAAACACAGAATCTCTGTTGTCTGGGTTAGAGTGCGATAACATCGTCATAGCTCACTGTAACTTCCAACTTCTGGGCTCACATGATCTTCCTGCCTCAGCTTCTGAGTGGCTAGGATTACAGGCATACGCTACAACACCCAGCTAACTTTTTTGGTTTGTGCATTTTGTATTTGTAGAGATGGGGTCTTGCTGTTGCCTTAGCTCAGAAGTCCTCAAACTTTTTAAACAGGGGGCCAGTTCACTGTCCCTTAGACCGTTGGAGGGCCAGACTATAGTTGAAAAAAAAAAAAGCCAAAAAAAAACAACTATGAACAAATTCCTATGCACACTGCACATATCTTATTTTGAAGTATAAAAACAAAATGGGAGCATATACAATCACACTGCCGCATGTGGCCCGCGGGCTGTAGTTTGAGGATCCCTGCAGCTGGTTCGCAGACGCCTGGCCTTAAGTGATCCTCTTGATTTGGACTTCCAAAGTGCCAGGATTATAGGCATGAGCCACCATGCCTAGCAAATTCTATTTTTTTAAGGAAGGAAAATGGAATTTGTAACATTGTTTTTAGGATTTTAGATATGTTGTTGAATTTTGAAAAAGTTGTTGTAAAGTAGTACAGAAGAGATCACCGCTCTTCCTTTGAGGATACAATTTATCAGCCATTGCTTTTAAACTTAAAAAATATGGGTTGATGGACATTTATTGTTATTCTAAGTTTCAGATGCAGGGATAATTCATGGATCATTACAAAAGTTTCGAAGTACAGAAAAATCAAGAAAGGTAAAGTCTGTGCAGATGGAAACAAATGAAGTTGTCCCAGCGACGCCAATAAGCTGAGCTTGAAACTTGTGTGGGTGAATCAGAAAGAACGCTGTCAGCTGTGTTTCTTGGAAGTGAAATAACAGCCTATAATAAAGTCTTTCTCAAAACTTTCATGGTAACCTACGTAGGTACTCAAAACTAGAATGTAATTAAGTTTAGGATTTTAATCAAGCTTGATGGTCCTATGGAGTGTGGTGGTCTCCAGCTAGAACCTTAGTTTTTAGAACTTTAAGTTTTTTTTTCTTTTTTCTTTTTTTTTTATTATAGATAAAAATATGCGCCATAGATGTGGCCCAACCCATCACCCTCCCTCCACCCAAACCTCCAAGTTTTTGATTCTTACTTATTCACAAAGAAATTTAGGTAATGCAAAAACTTTTCATAAAAGGTAAGGAATGTTTCTTTAAGATAGCCAAATGAGACTGGGCATGTGGGTCACACCTGTAATTCTAGCACTCATGGGTAGATCACTTGAGCTCAGGAGTTCGAGACCAGCCTGAGCAAGGGTGAGATCCCACTCTACTAAAAATGAAAAACGGAGGCAAGAGGATCACTTAAGGGGCCGTGCCCATGTATCCCGAGGCCAGTGGGTTCGAACCCAGCCAGGCCTGCTAAACAACAACGACAATTGCAATAACAAAAAAAATACTTGGGCCTTGTGGTGGGCACCTGTAGTCCCAGCTACTTGGGACGCTGAAGCAAGAGAATTGCTTAAGCCCAAGAGTTTGAGGTTGCTGTGAGCTGTGACTCCATGGAACTCTACTCAGGGCGACAGCATGAGACTCTGTCTCAAAAAGAAAAGAAAAAAGAGCATCACTTA
This sequence comes from Loris lydekkerianus, assembly GCA_963574355.1. Lineage (NCBI taxonomy): Eukaryota > Metazoa > Chordata > Mammalia > Primates > Lorisidae > Loris > Loris lydekkerianus. The sequence continues at coordinate 1,082 of CAUYPK010032067.1, read as the reverse complement.
AGCCCAAGAGTTTGAGGTTGCTGTGAGCTAGGCTGCCAGGGCACTTTGCCAAGGTTGACAGAGTAAAACTCTGTCTTAAAAAAAAAAAAGGCCCAAATGAATCTTGCTTCTTTTTAAAATGACTCATTGTGATTGTGAAATATATTTTCTTTTAAAAATTTATCCATAATTTTCTTGTAAGATCTACTTTAGAAAAGTTCTTTTAAAAATAGTTGGACAGAATTATAACCTCTATCTTTTATTATTTTGAATTATTTTTTTTTTTAGATGAAAAAGTAGTGTTAGAACGTGCGTATGTATAACGTGGTCAGTACTATTTTGTGAGGCTTAAAAAAATATGTAACTGTTGGGCAGTCCTGCCCTAAGTAGGCCAGAATTCTGCTTGTTCTAGGGGGCAGGTGGCTGGAGTAAGGGAGAATATGATATTTGACAGCTATCTAAAAAGGTCATGTTTCAGCTCTTTTGTTTACAGAGAAGGAAACTGAGGTCCAGGTTTGGGATAGAAAGGAATTGCTCTAAGTGATGTTACTGTTTTATTTATTTATTTATTTATTTTTTTATTATAGATAAAAATATGCAACATAGATGTGGCCCAACCCATCACCCACCCTCCACCCAAACCTCCCCCCTCCCTTCCCCTTCCTTGGTCCTTTCCTCATAGTCTTGTTGTATAGTTGGGTTATAGCCTTCATGTGACAGCTATAGTTTAGCTTCATAGTAGGGCTGAGTACATTGGATACTTTTTCTTCCATTCCTGGGATACTTTGCTAAGGAGAATATTTTCCAGCTCCATCCATGTAAACATGAAAGAGGTAAAAAGCTTCTGCACAGCCAAGAACATAGTGAGTAAAGCAAGCAGACAGCCCTCAGAATGGGAGAAAATATTTGCAGGTTATACCTCCGATAAGGGTCTAATAACCAGAATCCACACCGAACTCAAATTTATTAGCAAGAAAAGAACACGTGACCCCATTTCAGGGTGGGCAAGGGACCTAAAGAGAAACTTCTCTAAAGAAGACAGACGCAAAATCTACAAACACATGAAAAAAAGCTCATCATCCTTAATCATCAGAGAAATGCAA
>CAUYPK010032066.1:0-14331 GCA_963574355.1 Loris lydekkerianus | reverse complement strand
TTCTTTTTAGCAGATATGGTCTTTCACCTCTCTGAGCATTCTTTGGAAAACTCTTAAGAAGTTGACTGAAGCATCTGGATGCTTCTTGTGCTCCTCCTGACAAGTTGGCGCAAAGAATGCATATGATGACATTTTGCCTCTCAGCTTCTTAGGATCTTCTTTGCCCATGTTTAGTTATTTTTCCTAAATGAGGCACAGAGTTGCCCAGCGCCCATCTGACTCTCAGTTGCCCCAGCTCTATGGAGCTCAGTGTATTGCAGTGGCTATGAGAGTGGGAACCAGACGCACCCTCCTCACTCTCTCTTGTCTGTAACATTCAATTTCAAATGTTTTTAACCCAAAAGAATAAGTACATGAGGTGATGGATTTAATTAGCTTGATCTAATCATTCCACAATATAAACATATACCAAAGCATCACATTTTACCCCATAAATGCATCATACTACATACTATATATATGTAATATATATTTTTATATTTATGTTTTAAGTGTTAGCAGTGCTTTAGATGTTGTGGAATTTCTCTTTTACCATATGGTCTTAGAGAACACCTCACTTGCCTGTTTAAGCTGGAGTTTCTAAATGATATAAAAATGAGAGGGATATAGGGATACGAGAACAATAGAATGCTGAGGGTACTAGCCCTGGCTCTAGCTCTTTTCACTTAGTTGCTAAAAACCAACAAGGCTATCATGAAGATTTACCTTGCTTCTTATTTGTATGGTCTAGAAGGAAATGGGTCTGATCTCATCTCTTAGCAATGCAGCAAATCAGTCCAGAGCTGACTTACTTATTTTGATTCTCCTAGTCAAGTAAGCAACGCGGATGTCAGTGAACAGAAACCTGAAACGTCAAGCCTTGCTTCAAACCTTACCATGTCGGAGGAAAGTAAGTACCATATTCTGTACCAGGTGGTATGTTCTTATGCATTGGTTTTCTTTTCTTTTCTTTTTTTTTTTCTTTTTTTTTTTTTTTTTTGAGACAGAGCCTCAAGCTGTCCCCTGGGTAGAGTGTTGTGACATCATAGCTCACAGCAGCTTCCAACTCCTGGGCTTACGTGATTCTCTTGCCTCAGCCTCCGAAGTAGCTGGGACTACAGGCGCCTGCAACAACGCCTGGCTATTTTTTGGTTGGAGTTGTCATTGTTGTTTGGCAGGCCTGGGCTGGATTTGAACCCGCCAGCTCTGGTGTATGTGGCCGGCACCTTAGCTGCTTGAGCTACAGGCACCAAGCCATGCATTTGGTTTTCATGGATTGCCTTGTTTGTCCCAGAATATCCAGAAGGCCTTCCCATCCTTGTGTGTGTTCATCCTTGTTCTCTCCTGTAAGTTTTATTGATAGACAAGCTGAGGAAAAATCACATGGAATCCACTCACCCAAGGAGTCACACTTCGTGGTTTTGTTTTTGTTTCGAGGTTGGATGTGCTAAAGGTAATAGTATCTTATCAAAATTGGAAAAGTTTGTAGGCCAGCCCTTGACTGCTCCTCCAGAGGACTTGATATTTTTCTACATTCCTAATAAAACCAAATGATCCCACCTATCATTCTAGACCACAAAAGAAAAGCAGCCCCCTGAGAGCCAAAGATTAATACTGGTCCCTGAAGGAAATCCAGCTTAGTAAAATAAACCCTCCACTTAACCACTCAACACTCTCCTGTAGAATAGTTATAGACCCAAAGCTTGGTGGAGTGTCCTGTTTTTTGTTGTTGGTAAGATGTAGGCTTTGTCTCGCATACCCTCTTACTGTCCTAAATTGCCTCCATAGGTCAATAGTCTTCCCTAAAATTAAATAGCTATACCTTTCCATATTTACCACACATTTTGAAAGAATAAATGTGTGTAAGACACTTTAAAAAGTTACTTGTTTTGGAAATATTTCTGCTCTTGAGATGACTATTCTTAATCTTAAATATATTTCCTATGTATTAAAAAGAAAGGTAAGTTTTGAGTTCTATATATTATTTCCTCAAAGGTGATTCTACTCCATTGGTTCTCACGTGTTTAACACATATAAGAATCGTCTGTAATGCTTATTTGTAATATAGAATTCTAGCCTCACCTTCAGAGATTATCATTCAGTAGATCTGATATGGATGGAAAATTTGTATGTTCAAGAAGTTAAGTAGGTGATTCTTATACCTACGGGGAACTGACCATACTATGGGAAACTGCTCTAATCAATGAAATGTCTCCTTTAATTTCTTGAATGTCCCACTCATCCCCAAGAAGAAGGCCTGTTCTTCTTAAGAATCTTACACTTTACATTCTTTAGGGTCAGGACATACATTGAGTCTTCTCATTCCTTCTAAAACATTTCCTTTTTTTCTTCTAAAAACTTTAGTCCCTTTGAAGTCTAAGGTATAACTTCCCCACCTTACCTTTTTGATTGTAGACTGTACTCTCAATCATTTTATTCTTTAAAGACTAGATGCTCTATTTTCTTCTTCTAAAATCTTTTTTTTTCATTCTTACGATGCTTTATTAAGAAGAAAGTATTAGACAATTTTTAAAACATACAGTACAGTTGAAAGAATTATACAGTAATCACTCATACATCCACCACATATATTTTATAGTTTTTTTCTTCTTCACATGTAGGGAATTTGTTCATAGAGAGGCCACAAACTCTGTGCCCCTCGTCATGATGATCCCAGTTTCCTTTTGGGTATGTTATAAACAGAGGAGTCTTCTTCTAAAATCTTGTCATTGTTGGTAATTTTTATTAACATTTGTGTAGAAGACTTATTCGATACCTATCATTTCCCTCCCGTCTTTATTTTCCTTCTTACTCAGTATAGATCCTCTGGTTCTTTGTTACAAGTACTTCCTTATAAATACCTTCAATAACTTTGCCCCTTGTATTCTCCTTGCTGAATCCAAGTCCTAATTTAACCTAATTCTCCATCATCCATAAATGCTTGCATATAGCTACATGTGGTGGGATAAAATTATATATCTACCTCAATAGTTAACTTTTCTCATAATCACAGGACTTCAACAGGCACTCAACATGCTCAGACATCCTACTACATTTCCTTAATGAGTTTTGCCTTTTTTTTTTTTTTGTTGAGACAGATCGCAAGCTGTTGCCCTGGGTAGAGTGCTGTGGCAGCACAGCTTACAGCAACCTCAAACTGAAGATTGCCCAAGCTGAAGCGCAGTGATATGATTATATGTTACTGTAGCTTTAAATTACTGGGCTTAAGTGATCCTCTTGTCTCAGCCTCTCAAGTAGCTGGAACTACAAGCATGCACTGCCATGGCTGGCTAATTTTTTCTCCATATTTTTCTAAGGAGGATTGTACTATGTTGCCCAGGGTAGTCTCAAACTCCTCGTCTCAAATGATCCTCTTACCTCATCCTCCTGAGTCACTGGGTTTAGATTTTTTTTTTTTTTTTTTTAGACAGAGACTAAAGATAGCACCCTCGATAGAGTGCTTTGGCTTCATAGCTAACAGCAACCACAAATCCTGGGTGCAAGCGATTCTCCTGCCTCAGCCTCCCAAGTAACTGGGACTACAGGTGGCTGCCACAACGCCTGGCTATTTTTTGGTTGCAACTGTCATTGTTGTTTAGTGGGCCCGTGCTAGATTTGAACCCGCCAGCTCAGGTGTATGTGGCTGGCGTCTTAGCTGCTTGAGCCACAAGCGTTGAGCCTGGTTTTGGATTTTTTAAAGTACTTATCAGCAGGGAAAGAACCGTCATGCAGAATTTGAACTTATGTTTTATGTGATGTATGCTAAGAACTTTAGATCTACTTGTGATCTCCTTTTTTTTTTTTTTTTTCTTCGAGACAGTCTCAAGCTGTTGCCCTGGGTAGAGTGTTGTGGCATCACAGCTCACAACAACCTCAAACTCTTGGGCTTAAGCGATTCTCTAGCCTCAGCCTCCCAAGTAGCTGGGACTACAGGCGCCTGCCACAATGCTGGCTGGTGTTGTTGTTGCAATTGTCATTGTTGTTTTTAGCTGGCCTGGGCTGGGTTCGAACCCACCAGCCTCAGTGCTGTGTCCGGTGCCCTACCCACTGAGATATGGGCACCACCTGAGATCTCCTTCATTTTTGTCAGATGATTATAGTTGACTGTGATCTTTAAGTTTCTAATGATAATTTTTAAAGAACTCAAATAGGATTTTCTATGATAAAGTCACAGGTGTTGACGTGTCTTACTCTTGGGTATGGATTGGCATGAATTGGCTCCTCCTCTTGCCCTCATCGCTCTTGACCAGGGGTCCCTTTCAGGGGACCTATCTAGACATACAGTTAATTGGTTCATTTTCAGTCCCTACTCACAGTAGAGCAACCTCTTTATAGATGTTGAAGGATAGTGTTAATCAGTTCAAGAGTCTTGTGAAAGCTCTTTATGTTTAACTCTCTTTACAATATGGATTGAAATAATGCCTAACAAGTAGGGTTCTGCTACCTGTCAAACTTGAGTCACATATTTACATTTATCCCACATGTAATTGTGAGAGCAAGCCTTCACAGCAGCTATTCCAGATGAAGTCATAGGACTGAAGAAGAAACTAGCTGGAAAACTAGTATCTTTACTTGATAGTTTTTCAGAGCATCACATCAGTTCCTCAGGTCTGTCTCTGCATTGCCAAACTGAAACAGGGCCTTCACTACAGAGCAGAAAAAATAGTAGTATAAAAGCATACTTGGATCTGTTGATTTTATATAGCAGTAGCAATGGTGTTCTAGTAAGATTGGGTACTTCCCCTAAATCTGTTTTTCTGCGAGTCATTCTTAGGGACTTTTACTCAGAATAGAGTAAGTACCCAAAGAATGAATAAGCTGAAGAAGCATAATGTGATTTCCTAGATGTGGATCTTACTTTTTAAGTTTGCCTGTGATACAGTGGAGAGCTTAGGGGGTTTCTTCATCTGTCATCTATGGTTTTAGATCACTGATGGGCAAAGGCAGAAATCACTCAGTACCAACCTTCAGCTCTTTGCCATGCCCCACTATGTTCTTGCCTTTTTTACTGTCTCTGAAAGTCTCTTAACAGGTCTATAAAGACAAAAGTATGGTATTTTCTTTCTTTTTTTTTTTTTTTTTAGACAGATCACAAGCTGTTGCCCTGGGTAGAGTGCTGTGGCATCACACAGCTCACAGTAACCTCGAACTCCTGGGCTTAGGCGATTCTCTTGCCTCCCAAGTAGCTGGGACTACAGGTGCCTGCTACAACTCCTGGCCAAAAAAGTATGGTATTTTCTACTATATAGTCTTTCAGACTCTTTGATATCCTAGTTCTATTCTGTTAATTAATTTGAAAGACTATAGTGAGATATGCAATTTTCCTATTCTATTTCTGAAATATTCTAACTTTTTTACCTGGTGATACTGTCTTTCAGTTATGACATGCACCGATTACGTTCCTCGCTCATCTAATGATTATACCTCACAGATGTATTCTGCAAAGTAAGTTGAATAATTATTCCCAAAATGTATATGCTTTTTCTCTAGGTTTGTTGCAAAATTTATTGTGATATTTTACTTGTTTTTCTTTTTCTTTGTCGCTCTGTCCTTATTCCATTTTTCTGTTTCTTCTAAATATGGTGTATGTTGCATCCTTTTAAAAAGGAAATGGTTGCCTGGAATGGATCACTGTTACAGAGAGGCTCACTCTACATGAGTAGGCACTGAAAATGCAAAGTAGTATCAGTGATCAAAGCATATAATTGACCTCTGATCATTCTCTTTTTTTCTCTATCTTGATATACATATCAGTAAAAACAGCTCAAGATGGCCCCAGACTAGGATTTCTTAGTCTAATATGTGTTCAGTTTCTTGATGAAGAAAATGTGCTTGAAGTTAGATAGGTTTGGTGGGTTGAAGTCACAAAGAGATAATGCTTTGGTCTTTTATGGGATAAGATCAGCATTTAAGATCAACTAGATGAAAAAAAAAATTTAAAACATCAACTAGGTGATGACTAGGTACAGAACAGTGTATATACAATTGTGTGTCAGTGAAGCGTGGACCCGTACATACAAAGACATGTAAAAGTGCCCTAATGAAGCCAGGATATATGCTTACGCGCTTACAAATGCAGGATGCATACATAAGGAAATTAGTAACGGATGTTTATGGGGCTATTATGAAAAGGAACCTAGCTCCCCTACCCTTGTTATTTGTAACTTTTGAATTTTGTCTTACTTAAGAAAAAAAAGTTAACTCAGTGAGATTTCCAAGTTCTAATCTTGTATTAACATTAACAGTATCCTTGAGCTAGTCATTTTCCTGTGATTTTCTTCTGTGAAATGACTTAATCTATTCTCTGGGATTATTATGAAGAATTAGATACTAAATGTGAAAACACATTTGAGCCTTGGCCTATAAAGAAACTACATGAAAAAGGAATTATAGTCTTTAACATATCTGGAGATCTGTTTGAGGTCAGTAAGATTTTAAATATTCCCGTGTGACTTGAGTAACGACTATATGACCTGAGCTGTTTCTTAGACTCAAATCTGGCTAAGAAAAGTAGACATTTAAAAATTCAGTTTCTTAGACTTTACTATGATATGAATATGTTACATATTTCAGATTCATTAATTTATTCAAAAAAAGATATATCTGCTGTATTCAGGACACCTAATAGGTTTTTTTATTTTTGGCTGGGGCTGGGTTTGAACCCACCACCTTCAGTATATGGGGCCGGCGCCCTACTCCTTTGAGCCACAGGCACCGCCCATGATATTAGCTTTAATGCCTTAAATCTTGATTAGACTCCCTTACCACTAACCTGAATCATTACATAATAATTTTTTATCTGGACCTCCATTTCTAGTTTATCTTCCCCCTTCTAAACCATTTTACAAAACAATGTCAAATTAATCTTTGTTAAAGAGCAGCTCTGTTCTTACCATACTTTGCTCAGCAATTTTAGTGGCTCCCAATTTCAGATTTGTCTGAACAATTTTAGCCTGTGTTAAAGGTCTTTGCTATTTGTTTTTCTGTCTTTGGCTTGCTACTACCTTTCTCTTAATGAAATCTATGGTCCTTGCAGTCTATAACCCTTACTTTACTTCCTCTGTATCTTGGCGGGGTGTTTTGTTTGTTTGTTTGTTTGTTTGTTTTGTGGGTTTTTTTTTTTTTTTTTTTTGTCCCAGAACATTCTTTCTCTATTTCTGCTCAGCTCACATACCACTTCTTTATAGCTTTTCTTCATTCTCTTCCTCAAAATGTGCAATTCTCTTTTTCTTTCTTGATTATAAGTACAACATAATTCACCAAATAAAATAATTGCTATCTAAAAATTCAGTGCAATAACATGCATGAAATGACTATTACCCAGACAATGTAAAGTCTCAGAGGTTTCACTGCTAAATTCCAATCCCCATATGTGGTTGGCACCAGCTAGTGGCCATTATGTTCTAACTTAAATATCAGAGAAGAGATTGAGTCTTGTCTGAGACTTCCCAAATTTTATTATTTGCCTAGCTTCTGTTTTTTAGGCTTAATTTGAGGATATTGGGGCCTATCCCTACCCCTTTTCCTGATTTGATTACTTACCTTTTCACCATAGCCTCATCCTCTTTTTCAAGAGGGTCATCCTTTCCCTCTGAGACCTTTAATTTGACCCAGGGGGCCAATCCTGTTCTATCCAGTTTTCTGTTATTTTAGGATTTTATTCTGTATATACATATTTTATTCTTTATGTAGCCAAGTGTAATTCATCCTTATATCTACACACATGTGTGGACAAGTTTAATCATCCTTATATGTATATGTAGATAAGTTTAATCCATCCTTGTGTCTATATGTAGATAAGTTTAATCCATCCTTATGTTTATTTGTGGACAAGTTTAATTCATCCTTATATCTCACATAAGGCCATGCATGTAGCATCATGAATGTTTATAGGATCATAATTAGAACTTGGGAGGATGTATGAAATTTCTACATTTTTCATAAAATTATTCCTTGGGTGAGTAATAGTGGGACCTGAAAAAGAGAAAAGAGTTTTTCTTTCTGATCCATAAGAGCCATTTTATGCGGAAGGTTAGTGTCTTTGTTGCTAATTCTTTGTTGTTGGTGTTTCTTGACTTTTTCTAGACCTTATGCACATATCCTTTCAGTTCCTGTTTCTGAAACTGCGTACCCTGGGCAGACTCAATACCAGACATTGCAGCAGTCTCAACCCTATGCTGTCTACCCTCAGGCAACCCAAACATATGGACTACCTCCTTTTGGTAAGGCATGCTATTGTAGCTAGTTTCTAAGAATGTTGATTTTATTACCCAGAATCTTCAGTCAGCCACACTTGCTTGGCTGATCAGGAAGTTGAAAGATGGTATCTTTCTTTACACGGTACTTATGTGTGTGGTGGAAATTGGATATGCAGTGTTCTAACAGTATGTTTGATGCATGTGATGTAAAAATTACAGTTTTCAATACTCATTTCTTATCAACCAAAATTTAGCTATTGACAAAGTACTAAGTCTTGACCCTGAAACTTGGAATCTTTAAGTGTTTGGAAACTCTTTGAGGACTTACTATTGATTTGACTTACTTTGTAACAGTATTACAGTATATAATAGTTTGGTAAGCATAATAAATATATTTTAAGGTGGCTAATTTCTTGCTAAAACCAGGTAGTCTATATATCCGGATAGAATATGCTTCATAGTTTACTTTGTGGTAGTGTTCTGTTTGTTTTTTGACACTTTCACCCTTTGCTAACTGATACATATTGTTCTATCGAACCAAAGTCATCCTAGAATTTCAGAAATCCCAATTTTCTTTAACCGTATCAAGTGCATAAGAGTTATTTTTATTGGTTTTAAGTATCTTGGACATGAACTGTAAATTTGTTGATTTACCAGAAGTCACTTTGAGGTTTTTGGGAAACTTAGTATCTGTGCTGATTTTTCTGTATGTATGAGTTGATAGATAATATATGTTGTGCTTCATTGATCCTTCCCTGCTGTCCTAGAATTGGTGTCAGAAAATTGAGAGAATACTGTGTTATTTAAAAATATTCAATATATTAATAAAATTGTATTGCTATAGACTTGGTTTCCACAAGCTCTTTTTCTAGACAGATCACCACCCAGATTTTGGATGCATCAATGTTATCTACTTTTGCTTTCTACATTCCTACTTCTTTTGGTACATTTAGCTAGTTTTTTTATAATGACAGCTTTCTTACTTTTAGATTTGTTAGCATTTTTTGGCTCCTGGTAACAGCTAGAAACAAAAATTGAGGTTTTTCTTTAATGATAGAGGTAATTGATAAATTCATGAAAAAAGGGAAACAGAAATTTCTTATTTCCCCATTTGTATATCCATGCCTTCATGCCTGTCAGTATCAGCCAGTATACTCGAATCTTACATTTGTGATATATTTAACCATCCAAGACTGAATAGTGAATTGGCCTTTTGTAAGGAAAATCCTCTGTGATTTTGTCTTTATTTCTTTTTGATTATTTAAAGCAAATTTTGCAAGAGTTAGCAATTATACTTATTTTCACATATTTTTTTACCCTCTCTTTTGACTTGAATTTACTTCAGCAAGCCAGTTCCCTTTATAACATTGTTAAACAGTTAATCATTCCTGCTGATCAATATTAAGTAGCACTTCTATTCTATCTCTGGGCTCAGTTATAGAAGTACCTAACATAAAGCCATGTGTATATATCCTAGATGTTATGGGTATTTTTTAATGATCATTGCATTTCCTTGTATTAAAGAAGAAAAAAAGAAAGAAAATTATGTAAAGTAAATAAATTTCTATTAAAAACTTGAAGGTTACAGTTTTATATTATGAAGAACTATTGACTCCCATAATCTGGTTTTGTTTAATATTTGGGGACAAGGGAGACTTGTATTTCACAATTTCTATTATCAGTACTTCAGAGAGAGGTAATCATTAGCTTAAATTGACTTTTAAATAATGTTTGAAACTTACTAGAGAGATTTTATGTTGGGGGTAATGTGAATGTTAGTTATGGCATATTCTCAGAATTTACTAGGGAGGGAAATTATGTAGTGTAAGAGATATTTGTAATACTTTTTAAAGTGACTCTATTTTTAAAAGATTTTCTAGTGTTTTACCATGTGGCTTTTTGGGTAATTGTTCATTTATAGGAGAAAACACTTTATTTCTTTATTTTCTTTATTTTGGGCACATTTATTATCTTAGCACTGCCTATTTTCAGATTAGCTTGTCTGTGGTTTCACATGTAAATAGGGCTTCAGAAAATCTCAAAATAATAATGTATTTATTAAATGCTTACTCTACCAAGCAATATCCTAAGAATAAGTACTTCACACTTTATATTATTGTCTCATGTAATCCTCAGAATAGTCCTAAGAGGGAAGTAGTAGCATTATCCCTTCTTATAGATAAAACTGAGACTTAATTAAATCACTAGCCCAGGGCCATGAAATGAAGAGACTGGGGTTAGATTTGAACCCATGTCTGTCTAATTCCAGCAGTGCTCATAACTTTAGATCTACATCAAAAAGATGGTTTCAGAGTTGAGTTTGAAATTAAAAAGCTTCCTCCTCTTGAAGAAAGAAGAAAAGACTAGAAGAAATATAGGAAAACTATGTTATGAGTAATCTTAAAAGTAAAGGGTTACTGATCATATTCTTTTAGAGCGATATACAAATAGGGTGAGGATGATGAAAAGAGATTAATTCTTAGTGATCTAAAGGAGTATATGTGAGGAAAAGGGTACTCATTTATTTTTAGTGGGATTCATAAAATAGGCTGTTAGCTATCACTGTTCTAATTTATTTTAAAAGAACTTCAATGTGAGATGGAGGAGTTGGTGATATTTATTAAGACCCTTAAGGAGTTCATTCCCTTTCCCTTAGTGAAATTTTCTCATTTCACTTCTTGGAATTTATTCTGTGAAACTAATTACAGACACAAAAATATGGTGACCAATATATTCATTGCAGCATTATTTGTAATAGGAAAAAAGTGAAAACAACCTACATATTGAATTGTAAGGTATATATTAAATTGCGGTGTATCTGTGGGATAGAAAGCTAGCTATTATAAATAATATTTTTAAAAAATACTTAAAGTCTTGAGAAAACAGTATATTATTAATTGAAAAAAGCAGTATGTGGGCAGTGCCTGTAGCTCAGTGGGTAGGGCACCGGCCACATACACCAAGGCCGCTGGGTTCAACCCCAGCCCTGGCCAGCTAAAACAACAATGATAACTACAACTTAAAAAAAAAAAAAAATAGCTGGGCATTGTGGCGGGCGCCTATAGTCCCAGCTACTTGGGAGGCTGAGGCAAGAAAATCGCTTGAGCCCAGGAGTTTGAGGTTGCTGTAAGCTATGATGTCACAGCACTCTACCCAGGGCGACAGCTTGAGACTCTGTCTCAAAAAAAGAAGGAAGGAAGGAAGGAAGGAAGGAAGGAAGGAAGGAAGGAAGGAAGGAAGGAAGGAAGGAAGGAGCAGTATGTAAGACTAGAAACGCAATGTAATACTAATTAGTGTTTTTAAATATATGTGCATAGAGAATAATTTGGAAGAAAAATATAGATTTTAACTACATGCATAGCAGATTTTATCTCATTTACACAGAACTGTGCAGAGAGGGACACAGTTTGAATATGTGCAGGATTCAGTTAATAACATCCTATGGAAAAGTGAAAACTGTCTTTTTTTTTTTTACTGTGCGATGAGGCTATGTGATTTTTTTCTTTCACTGGTATTTTCCTCATTCTGTATAATATATATCTACTTCATTTATAATGTGGAAAAAGTACTAAAATTTTAAATTACTTAGTATTTATATCTCATCCCATGAGCAATTGAATCAACAAATCAAAATATTCTTTCATGTTTTTTTCTAGCATTGGCGTGCTAATCTCTGAAGACCCACTACTCTGATCTGATCTGAACTGATCAGATTAGTTTGGTTAGTGACTAACCAATTATGGAATATTTGTGCCGAGAAACTTGGATAGAATCTGTGATAAGATCCCACTACGGGGCGACAGGAGGGTAACATTCCAGAACAGATTTTCTTTCCCATCATTAGACCAACAGTTTCCCCACAGCAGGTTCTTGGTGCTTAAAAGTATGTGAGAAGCTTTATAGTTGTAGGCATAGAGCAGTGCGCCAGGAGTCAGGTAAACAGGGTTTAGTTTCTTTGTTGGCTGTGGGCAATAGTGCTATAGTTTGAAGCCATTTGGTTTTGCTACTTATTAACTGAAATACTGGGAGAGGTGCTTCTAGAGAAAGAGCAGGTCTTGTAGTAATGCTGGAGGCAGTGTTTATATTGTCTTTTATCCTCCATTCTTCATGAAATAATTATATATTAAATGTCTACTTAGTGTTTCTGGCCAAAGACTTTCAAAACTAGCTATTTCCTACTTACTTTAGACCCTTATGTCTCAAGTTTTGACTTTATAAGAGAGACCACTTACAGACATTTTACAGTTTGAAATACGCACACACACACACACACACACACACACACTAAATAGTAAGAGTAGCAAAACATTTCTCAGTTGATACCGTTGTCATTAGTAAGGCTTTATTTTAGTACAGTGTAATAATAAACATGCTCACAAATGTTAGAGTCAAAACTTATTTGGAAAAAGAAAACACATTGATTATAATAGGTCTAGAAGTCATTGTGACATTGAAATAGTAATTTACCATAAAACATGATACACAACCACCAAGAGTGATGACATTGTTATTTACATTTTACATCATAAATGTTTAAAAATTAACATTCTCAAACATTTTTATTATTGAAAATTAAACAGCATAAGAGACCTTAGCTGTGGCTAACCTCAATAAGGCATTTAAATGATCAGGAACTAAGGGGGACAGGAGCAACTCTTCTAATTCATACTAGAGATGTCAGTATTCCTCTGACTTTTCAAATAAGTTATTTTATATGGTCAATCGTTTAGAAAAAGTATGATATTTTCTATTTTTATGCATTAAGAGTTTGGGGCAAAGCAGTTACCATGTCCCATTTTAACCATGTCAACCTTTTAAGATTTTTGTATCTTCCTTTACTATTCTTAAATATACTTATTAACAAATTTGGCAAATCTGAGTAGCACTTGAGGTATCTCAGTGCCCTGGTAGAGTTCCTTGTTCTTAAAGTATTGCATTTTCTATTGTACATACTTATTGATTGACTATAAATTCTTTGTCAGATCATGAAGTGAGTCCATATTGAATTTGAAGACAGGGCTAACCTTAGTATTGATGTCATACATGGAATGTGTTTGATAAACTTTATTAGAATTAATTATCAGCTTCAACAACACTGACCCAGTAACTGTAGCTAATAGGGACATAGTGAAGTGCTAGGAATTAATTTTTTTTTTCAATAGGCTTTTGTATAGCCAGAATTATCACCATGACTATACACTCTTGAGTATTTTGCTCATAAAGGATATACATAGGCTGTTATGCAGAAGCAAAGCTTTGTTTGTTGTTTCCTAGTTTATTGCAAACTAAAAAACCAGTACAGATAAGGAAGTCAAAACATGACAGATCACAGAGAAAAAAAATAACATGATATAAAACCTACAAATCATACAAATATAATTGAATTCTATTTAGTACTAAATAAATGTCTCCACACATTACAATAGCCTTTATGACTCTCTGCAGTGTATATAGTACTGCACAGTATTGATCTTTGTAACAATAATTCTGAGAAAATCTGAAGATATATTCACAATTTTCTCCTTGTAAAGAAGGCAGGAAAGGGGCCAGGTGTGGTGGCTCACACCTGTAATCCTAACACTCTGGGAGGCCGAGGTGGGTGGATTGCCTGAGCTCATGGGTTTGAGACCAGCCTGAGCAAGAGCAAGACCCCGTCTCTAAAAATAGCCAGGCACTGTGGCGGGTGCTGTAGTCCCAGCTACTTGGGAGACTGAGGCAAGAAAATCGCTTGAGCCCAAGAGTTTTGAGCTATGAGCTGTGATGCAATGGCACTGTACGGTGGACAACAAAGTGAGACTATCAAAAGAAAAAAAAAAAAAAAAAAAAGGAGGGGGCAGGAAAGGATATAAATAAACTTTAGGAAGACTGTCCCTTAGGAAAGAACATTATAATAAAAATGAAGTGAACACCTGTGCTATCAGTATAAGATAGATTTACTGTATATACTCGAGTATAAGCCGAGTTTTTTTGGCACAAAATTTGTGCCGAAAAACCCGAACTCAGCTTATACTCGGGTCATACAGGTTATTTGATTCAGTGATTGTGATTTAGCTTGATTACCTGTTAAGCTATGGTTTTCTGCACTTTATTTAAAGTTTTAAAGTTGTTGCTAGTTTACAGTTTTTCTTTAGCAATAAATATTGAAAAGCATTTA
>CAUYPK010032063.1:0-49077 GCA_963574355.1 Loris lydekkerianus | reverse complement strand
ACCATGGAATACTATGCAGCCTTAAAGAAAGATGGAGACTTTACCTCTTTCATGTTTACATGGATGGAGCTGGAACATATTCTCCTTAGCAAAGTATCCCAGGAATGGAAGAAAAAGTATCCAATGTACTCAGCCCTACTTTGAAGCAAAACTATAGCTTTCACCTGAAGGCTATAACCCAACTATACCACAAGACTATGAGGAAAGGACCAAGGAAGGGGAAGGGAGGGGGGAGGTTCAGGTGGAGGGAGGGTAATGGTTCAGGCCACATCTATGGTGCATGTTTTTATCTATAATAAAAAAAATAAAAATTAAAAAAAAAGAAAGCAAGATTCCCACCCCCCTGTGTAGATAATTTAATAGTTAAGAAAGCATTGCCTGCTTCTTATCATCAGAAAAGGAAAAAAAAAAAAAATTCACTAGCTAGACAAGTAGTTAATATGTTTATTATATGCTCATTGACCAAATAAATGAATAATTGGATGAATGAATGAGTCCAATCTTTATTGCTTTCCTGCCAGGCAAAGCATCAAGAAACTGGGATTACAAAGAATTTACATCAATTTAATTGTTTTCTATTAACAGTATAATATTCAAACTGCAGAAAAATTGCCAACATGATGATCCACAGTTCATGAAATTAAGTCATAAGAGGGTGGTGCCTGTGGCTCAGTTGGTAAGGCGCAAATCCCATATACCCAGGGTGGCGGGTTCAAACCCGGCCCCGGCTGAACTGCAACAAAGAAATAGCAGGCATTGTGGAGGCACCTATAGTCCCAGCTACTCAGGAGGCTGAGGCAAGAGAATCACTTAAGCCCAGGAGTTGGAGGTTGCTGTGAGCTGTGTGATGCCATGGCACTCTACCAAGGACCATAAAGTAAAACTCTGCCTCTACATTAAAAAAAAAAAAAAAAAAAAAAGCCCAAGCATTTTTATTATGTTTACATTTGAATAGCAAAAGACTGAACATATCCAAATGACCATCAAAAGAGTATTGCTAAATTACATTATAGCACATCATACAATGAAATGCGACACAGCAAAGGAGATGGAACAAAATAGTGGAATAAAGGCCTCTACTGAAAAGTCCACCCACGGGAACATGAATTTGAACACACATTCACAGAAGAAAACACCTTCGTAAGAGCTAAAGAAACAAGATAAAAATACAAAGTACCGGTTTTAGCATAATAATTAGAAAACAAGCACTGAAATAGGTAGGAAAAACAATCTCCCACTGTCTGCAGCACCTCTTAGCCATCCCTAGGCATCACAACTCCAAGAAAGAAATCTGTCCACTTGGGGGAAGGAGGAAGAAAAGGAGAAGGGACTTTGCCTTAGAAACCAGTCCCGGCCCCATCAAAGCAAAACAGTATCAGTCAAAACTATGCAACCTCTGATCCCAGGACAGTGAAAATTAGGATGAAAATTCTAGACCTATCATGGGTCTGAAGGGAATGGGCTACTATAGTAGAATGGACACAAGTTCCAGCCTACCTCACCACTGGCTGACTAAAGCAGTCTTGGGGCTCAAATAAGTATCAGTGGGATGCAGGCCATAAGGCTGTCAGCTATGAGAGACGTGGACAAGCATGGTCTGGGAGACAAAGGACATCAAAGTTACACACAGACTGCCTGTGCTACCTCTCTCAAACTTCTAGCAGCTCAGCACAATCAAACACTCCTGCTGGTGCAATGTAGAGTTAAGTTACTGAGGGACTTTGCCTGGGAATCCAGGGAACACTCCCCTGTCTAACTCAAGTCTATCAGGGGTGGGGAACTCAGACTTCAAGAGAGTAGTGGCAAATCTGTGTTTAGGCTCTTTAACATTGTAATGGAAGTTTTAGCCACCACAATTAGGGAAGAAAAGGCGATCAAGGGTATCCATATAGGGTCAGAAGAGATCAAACTTTAGCTCTTCGCAGATGATATGATTGTATATCTGGAGAACACCAGGGATTCTCCTACAAAACGCTTAGAAGTGATCAAGGAATACAGCAGCGTCTCAGGTTACAAAATCAACATTCATAAATTGGTAGCCTTTATATATACCAACAATAGTCAAGCTAAAAAAACAGTCAAGGACTCTATTCCTTTCACAGTAGTGCCAAAGAAGATGAAATATTTGGGAGTTTATCTAACAAAGGACGTGAAAGATCTCTAAAAAGAGAACTATGAAACTCTAAGAAAAGCAATAACTGAAAATGTTAACAAATGGAAAAATATACCATACTCATGGCTGGGAAGAATCAACATTGTTAAGATGTCCAAACTACCCAAAGCAATATACAATTTTAATGCAATCCCTATTAAAGCTTCATTGTCATACTTTAAAGATCTTGAAAAAATAATACTTCGTTTTATATGGAATCAGAAAAAAACTCGTATAGCCAAGACATTACTCAGAAATAAGAACAAAGCAGGAGGAATCACACTACCAGACCTCAGACTATACTATAAATCGATAGTAATCAAAACAGCATGGTACTGGCACAAAAACAGAGAAGTAGATGTCTGGAACAGAATAGAGAACCAAGAGATGAACCCAGCTACTAACCGTTATTTGATCTTTGACAAGCCAATTAAAAACATTCAGTGGGGAAAAGATTCCCTATTTAACAAATGGTGCTGGTGAACTGGCGGCAACCTGCAGAAAATTGAAACTGGACCCACACCTTTCACCATTAACTAAGATAGACTCTCACTGTATTAAAGATTTAAACTCAAGACATGAAACTATAAAAATACTAGAAGAGAGGGCAGGGAAAACCCTTGAAGAAATCAGTCAATTGAAGCAGCTTCAAAAATACATTACTGGGACCTGATCAAACTAAAAAGCTTCTGCACAGCCAAGAACATAGTAAGTAAAGCAAGCAAACAGCCATTAGAATGGGAGAAGATATTTGCAGGTTATGTCTCTGACAAAGGTTTAATAACCAGAATCCACAGAGGACTCAAATGTATGAGCAAGAAAAGAACAAGTGATCCCATTGCAGGCTGGGCAAGGGACTTGAAGAGAAACTTCTCTGAAGAAGACAGGCACATGGCCTACAGACATATGAAAAAATGAACAATAGCCTATGAGCTGAAAAAGAAATCAAGACAGTAATTCCATTTACAACAGCAAAAAAAGAACATAAATCTAGGAGTAAATTTATCTAAAGAGGTGAAAGATTTCTGAAATAAAAATATAAAACACTGCCCAAAAAACTGAAGATGACACAAAGAAATGGAAATGGACTAGAAGAATAAATATTGTTAAAGTGTCCATATTACCCAAAACAATCTACAGATTTAATGTAATCCCTATCAAAATACCAATGGCATTTATCACCGAAATTAAAAACACTATCTTAAGATTCATGCAGAAAAGCAAAAGATCCTAGATAGTCTTTGCAATCTTGAGCAAAAAGAATATAACTAGAGGCACCACACTACCTGATCTGACTATGCTGGGCATTGTGGCTCACACCTATAATCCTAGCACTTTCCCAGACTGAGGCAGATCGATAGCTTGAGCTCAGGAGTTCAAGGCCAATCTAAGCAAAATCAAGATCCTCCCTCTCTAATGAAAACAGAAAAACTACCCAGGTGTTGTGGCAGGTGTCTGTAGTCCCAGCTACCTGGGAGGCTGAGACAAGTGGATCGTTTGAACCCAACAGTTTGAGGTTACTGGGAGGAAAGAAAGAAAAGAAAGAAAGAGAGAAAGTGTGAGAGAGAGAAAGAGTGAGAGAGAGAGAAAGAGAAAGAAAGAAAGAGAAAGAAAGAGAGAGAGAAGAAAGAAGAGAAAGAGAGAAAGAAAAAGAAAGAAAGAAAGAGAAAGAGACAGAGAAAGAAAGAAAGAAAGAGAGAAAGGAGAGAAGAGAAGAAAGAAGAGAAAGAAAGAGAGAAAGAGAGAGAAAGAAAGAGAGAAAGAAAGAGAGAAAGAAAGAGAGAAAGAGAAAGAAGGAGAGAAAGAAAGAAAGAGAGAAAGAAAGAAAGAAGGAAAGAAAGAAAGAAAGAAAGGAAAAAGAAAGAGAGACAGAGAAAGAAGGAAGGAAGGAAGGAAGGAAGGAAGGAAGGAAGGAAGGAAGGAAGGAAGGAAAGAAAGAAAGAAAGAAAGAGAAAGAAAGAAAGAAAGAAAGAAAGAAAGAAAGAAAGAAAGAAAGAAAGAAAGAAAGAAAGAAAGAAAGAAAGAAAGAAAGAAGGAAAGAGGGAGGACAGGACAGAAAAAAGAAAATCTAATACAAAGCTACAGAAATCAAAAGAGCATTGGTACTGACAAACCAGACACAGGCACACAGACCAATGCAACAGAAAGATAGTGCAGAAATAAATACTAATTTCAAAAAAGGTGTCAACAACACACATTAGAGAAAGGAGAGACCCTTTAATAAATGGCACTATGAAAACTGGATAACCAGGGCAGCACCTGTGGCTCAATGGAGTAGGGCACCAGCCCCATATAAGGGAAGTGGTGGGTTCAAACACAGCCCCGGCCAAAAACCACACACACACAAAAAAAACTGGATAACCATCTGGAAAAGAATGAAATTTAACCCCTATCTTTCACTGAATACAAAAATCGACTCTGAATGGAACAAAGACTTAAATGTAAGAATCCAAAATAAAAACTACTACATTAGATCTGTGCAATCTCAAAAGCATTATGTAACTAAAACAAAATTAGACAAATGGGATTACATCAAATAAAAATATAAAGAACTCAAAAGTAAAAAAGAAATAATCTGACTAAAAATGCACCAAGGTTCTGAATATATCTCTAATGAAGACCTATAAATGACTAACAGATATAAGAAAAAAATTCTTAACATCACCAATCATCAGTGAAAAGCAAATCAAAACGATAATGAGATTACCCAATTTCAGTTAGAATGGCTATTATTCAAAAAATAAAATAAAATAAATAAATGCTGGAAAGGATGTAGAGAAAGGGGGACTTTTAATATTGTTACTGGGAAAGCAAATGAGTATAGCCATTATGGAAAACAGCATGAAATTTCCTTCAGAAATTAATAGAACTACAATACGATCCAGCAATTCCATTCCTGAGTAGGGCCGAAGGAGAGAAAATCACTGTCCAAGAGATATCTCCACCCCCATGTTTATTGCAGTGTTACTCACAATATCTAAGATACAGAATCATCCTAAGTGCCTATGTACACATACGTATAAAGAAAATGTAGTTATACACAGACACACACACAAAATGTTGTTTGGCCATAAAACAGAGTAAAATCCTATCATTTGCAGCAACACAGGCAACACTGTAAGTACTTTAAATGAAATCAGGCACACAAAAACTGCATGCTTTATGCAGAATCTAAAAAAGCTGATGTCATAGAAGTAGAAGTAATAAAAATAGTGTTTATTTTATTTTTATTTTTATAGACACTATTTTTGAAGCTGGGGAGCATGCAGGGGAAATGTGAACTAGGAGAAGTTAGTCAATAGGTACGAAGTTACAGTAGATAGAAAATAAATTCTGACAGTCTGCTACACAGGGGAGGACCTGCTGCCTCCACCCTGGAGGTGTTGGTGCAGTGGCAGCTGGGAGAGGAACCAGCGGGCTGCAGGGCAGTCGGGCTGTGGGCGGGGGGGGGAGGGGACCCCCACAGGAGGCTCTAGTAGCCAGAGGGACCAGACAACTGCTGGGAAGACACCAGCACCTTAGGGTCTCCTTCCCCTTGCACTTGCAGCTGAACAGGGAATCCCCATTTACCAGGCCTACTCAATTTCATGTAGGTTTCCTAGGCCTGGTGTTTCTGTATTCTTTTCCGTAAAATAAATCCTGTCTTACCACTGATTTGTGGTCCATGGATTCATTCTTTGAATCACCAAGACCAAGAACCTACTGAAGACGAAATTCCAGTATCATCAGCTTGAAGAAATAATAAATGTTTAAAGCGGTATATATGTTAATTACTGATTTCATGTTTATACAATATATACATGCATTGAAATATCACACTATACTCCATAAAAATGTATAATTATATGTAAATTATAAATTTAAAAAACAGACATAATGTAGTCATTAAAAAGTAATAAATCTATTATATACTGATTTGGAAAGATCCTTAAAATGCATTAAATAACAAAAAAATGTGTTAAATAAAAGGTGAAAATGCGGAATAAACTTTTTATACAGTATAAGATGTGTTTATTCAAATACATAGTGTATGTATATATATATGCACATACATGCATAATATATGTATTTTCACATATATATATATGTATCTACACATTCATATTTGTGTGTAGATGCATTATGTGGGGACAAGTAACTGCTCTAACAGAGGTTGTTCCTACTGAGGAAAATTGGGAGGGTTGGGGAGGGTGGGTATTGGGTTTTCTTTCATTGTACTCTTTGATAGCTTCATGAACACACTATCGGGGTCCTCAAACTACGGCCCACAGGCTACATGAAGCGGTGTGATTGTATTTGTTCCCATTTTGTTTTTTTACTTCAAAATAAGATATGTGCAGTGTGCACAGGAACTTGTTCATAGTAGTTTTTTTTAAAAAACTATAGCCCGGCCCTCTGAGGGACAGTGAACTGGCCCCCTTTTTTAGTTTGAGGATGCCTGCTTTAAATAGTTCTGAATTAACTAAAATAAAAATATTAGAGTAATAAAGATCATTAATTGGACATCTGTTCTATTCTAGGACAAATAATTAAATGCAAGGACAGTAGCAGAAGGGCTAATTTAGAAAAATAAGTAGAAAGTTTCAGAGCAACAAGAATTCACAAGAGTTGTTCCAGGCCAATAATGAAGTCCAAAACAGAAATTTAAGACAGAGTATAAGGAGAAATAAATTCAAAATAGCAAAATATCCAAAACACCTACATGTATTTTTATTACACTTTCTTCCTAAAACTAAATCACAAAATCTACTTCTTTCATTGAATTTCAACTGTAACATTATTTTGCTTAGTTCAGTCTGAAAATTCTAGTATTTGTGACAAAAATAAAATAAACTATTGATTAGATTTCTAGTGAATTTCTCTCTCTTTAAGCTTATAGTCCCATCTCACCTCCTTCCTTAAAGAATAGAATTTTGTGCCATTTTCCATTTAATTATCAAAAATCTTTCTTTGAATATCCTATATAGAAACAGAAATTATTTAACATGGTATCCTTACAAAATTTTCTACAAGTACATTTTCTACATGTATATAATGTTCCACTGCCTACAACTACAATCTTTTTTTCCAAAAAGTTCGTATATATAATCTTTCTCATTTTATAGGTCCTTTAAATCAAGACTAAGTTTAAAACAATAACAGCTGCCCCCATATAACCACAAAAGTCTTTATGAACTTGCTTCACTCAATTTTAAACATCCTTCCATGGCTCCATTATTACATAATTTCATATTTAAGTTTCTATTAAGTTTGTTTCTGTAAAGGGCCAAATTGTAGAAACAAATCATGGCAAATATTGCCATAGTGTACTTCTGACTGGTGCAAGTCTCTCAGTACCTCCTGTTATCTCAGCCTTCCCCTCCTAGAACTTCATCATTTATGCAGATATTATAAAATGGAGACTAGTGAGAGGTGAAGTTAAACAGCCAGGAAGGGGTCAGATCAATACTGGTCTTAGATGCTCTATTAAAAAGCTGGAATTTGGTTTGAAACCCATTAATAAACTGTGGAGTAACATAATCAGAATTCCATTATCTAAAAATTAACAAGGTGATAAAGTTAGGTTATATTTGAAATTAACTGAAGAAGAAAATACTGAAAGGAAATCTAAAGAAACCACTGAACTTTATTATGTAACTCCAAAACAAGACAAGGATAAAAATAATCCTATAAAAAATTAAGAAGTCAGAATAATGTTTATTTGTATTATTTGTTTTCTAATAGGTATGTTTGAACATCAGTCAGTATAGCAGCTTATTATTTCGTAAGAAACCCCTGACACCCAAAAAACAATCATACTTCAATTACACTTTGGTTTTTATATAATGGATGCCTAAGCCTATTTTTAGATAATTGGTTAAGAAAAATTAATAGGGAAACACTATACTAAGAGTAACATAACTAAAAAGAGTAACAAATAACTTTCAGGGAAACACACACACACATACATTAGCAGAAGGGCTAATGTAGAAAAATAAGTAGAAAGTTTCAGAGCAACAAGAATTCACAAGAGTTGTTCCAGGCCATACAATCACCGTACTAGGAAAAATGAAGTTCTCTATTTAGTCTTTGATAGTTCCTCAGATTTTTTTTTTTTTTTTTTTTGGCAGTTTTTGGCCGGGGCTGGGTTTGAAGCACCACCTCTGGTATATGGGACCAGCACCCTATCCCTTTGAGCTACAGGCACCGCCCATTCCTCAGATATTTTTAAAAACACGAGCTTTTATTCAATCTTCTCCAAGTATCTTTAGCTTTATCAACTAATCTATTACATGACTTTTATAATCTTCACAATTCTATTGTTTCACAACAAAAATTCCCATTTTTTCCTATTCATACTCTTAAAATATGGACAAGGTAACTATAACACTTTAAATGTAGTCTGCTGTATGTACATAGCTGTACACTTAATAGGTAATGTGGATAATATAATTCTACTTATTAGGAGTATAAGATTGTTATTTTTTACAGCTTGTTTATTTTTAGTTGCATTATCGTTGGTTTACATTGTAATACGCTTACTTAAAACCTACAGACTTTCATACAACATCCTCTAAGCTAGTACATCCATCTTATATCTATAATACACATTTTTATGTATTTATGATATTGATTTTTCTTCTGTATCCAGCCTACAGAAGTCATTAATAGACTAAAAATGTTTTAAAAATCAATTCTCTCCAAAACCATATAATGTAAACATTTAATAAGTCAGCTTTACAAATCTCGTAAGTGACTAAATATTGAAAAAAACACAACAGAACTCTTTAATATCACAGATTTTCTTCTAGGTTGTCACAAAGTTATTAACTTCTTAAAACAACTTGGCATAATGGAAAAATTATGGAATTGTCAAAATCAAGATTCAATATATTTTTACCACTTCCTAATTAAATCTTCTAGCAATTCTATCATCACTTATGTTTTGCCATTAGTTTAAAAGTATTTTCTTTTAACTGTGAAATAAGTGGAATATTAATGTTCGTTTAATAATTGAGGAAACTAAGACTCTGAGAGGTTAATTTATTAACATTAATATGCCACACTGCTAGTAACTGGAAGATACTAGACTTACTGTAGGAAGTTTAAATCATTGCCCAGTACTTTCCTATATTCTTAGGTCAGTACACAATGATTTCTTATTTACACCACAAATCAGCAAACTTTTTCTGCAGAATCAGAGTCTAAATACGATCCTGCTAGAGATAGGTTTAAAATGAACTGTGTAGACAAACCTATATGTGACCACAGATATTTTTCACCCAAATGTGAATTCACATTCAAGAAATGCGAAATGAAATGTGTATATATTTTGTATACACATAGGTTCTAAAACTGCTGACCACAGGACATAAGTATGTACAGATTTTGGTCTACATCAGTGTCCTGGAACCAATCCCCTAAGTACACTGAGGATAACTATTTTCAGGCTTTGAGAAACATATGAGACTATTCAACTCTGCTGCTGGAGAGTGAAACCAGCTATCAGCAATACATAAACGAATTAGAAAGGCTGTTTTCCAATCATACTTTAATCTTCATTTATCATTATCTTTCCAAGGATAAAAATGTATTTCTTAAAGAAATATAAATTTTATAAATATAGAGTAAATATATACATTGAATTTCTCTGGCTCATTAGAATAAATCCTGAATAGTCTCAAGTATTCACCCATTTTTTAAAGAATACAACATCAGTAAAATGAGTTTACATTTATTGAACATACAGCTTTTCTTAAAAAAATTCAGCATCCACTTAACTGTAAATACTATGATTACATACAGATTTCAAGATACCTACATAATAGTTACTGTTAAAAACCAAATCAGGCTGGGTGGCGCCTATGGCTCAAAGGAGTAGGGCGTTGGCCCCATATACCAGAGGTGGCGGGTTGAAACCCAGCCCCAGCCAAAAAAAAAAAAGAACTGCCAAAAAAAAAATCAGGCTAAGTCTCATTCAGTAAGTATATAACCATTTATTCTATTCTGAAATTTTCACGTGAAGAATGACTCAGAGTTTTAAACATATCACATATATATATATATATATAAAATATTAATATATTATATACTTATATACAATTAATATATAATCTATAATAAGTAATATTTATATATTAATATATATACTGTGAAATAAAATATACATTCTTTACTTATATATATAAAGCTTATATATAGTTTTTTATTTCACAGTATCATGGGGGTACAAATATTTCCAGTAATATGGATCACTTTTGTAGGATCACTTTGTACTATATGAGTCAGCACTGTAAGTGTGCCCATCATCCAATGTTCACTGTACCCATCAGGTAGGTTTTCACCCATAACCTTCTCCCCCTATCCTCTAGCTTGATTTCCCTGAAGTTTTACTTCCTTCTGTGCACATGCGTGCTCATCAGTTAGTTCTAATTTTCCACTCTTTAGATAACTTCACTTAAGATAATATTCTCCAGTTCCATCTAAATTACTGCAAAAGGAATTAATTCATCCTTTTTATGGCTGAGTACTTTTCAATAGTATACATATACCCCATTTTGTAAATCTACTAATTAATTGATGGGCACTTGGGTTAATTCTGTATCTTTTCAACTGTGAACTGTGCTGTAAATAAATTTTAAAAATCATGATGAAATCTCAGGTCAAACACCTATATTTTCCATGTAATCTATTGTTTTTTAAATAATTGTTTATGATGAGGGTGGATATATGTTTAATAAATATGTTTAATGTTGGCTTGGCACCTGTAGTACAGTGGTTCTACGGTGCCAACCACATACACCGAAGCTGGCGGGTTCAAACCCAGGCCACCTAGAACAACAATCACAACTGCAACAACAACAAAAAAAAACAAAATAGGTGGGCATTATGGTGGGTGCCTGTAGTCCCAGCTACTTGGGAGTCTGAGGCAGGAGAATCACTTAAGCCCAAGAGTTTGAGGTTGCTGTGAGATGTGACAGCACGGCCCTCTACCGAGGGAGACACAGTGAGACTCTGTCTCAAAATAAATAAATAAATACGTTTAATTCATAAATTCCAAAAGTGCCTGGGAATGGATCATGTTATTAAATTTAATTTAAAATACTTTATAATAGAAAGCCACAGTCCAGATTTGTCCAGTGGGCCACAGTTTGCAAACCCTTAGACTAGATCCTAGTTCTAATATCCAGCATAAGAATTAAAGTTCTGATGACAGACAGAATACAGATAAAACAATTACACCAATATTTCCAATTCTATTTGTTTCCATTGCCATTCAATACTCAATGTACATTCCATTTTGTGCCTTTAGCAGTGAACATACTTATACATAAGAATCATCTAGTCAGGCACAGTATAGCTCATGCTTGTAATACCAGCACTGTAGGAAGTGAAGGCAGAAGGATTGCTTGAGCCCAGGAATGTATGACCAGCCTGGCAACACAGAAAACATTAAAAAATTAGCCAGGATGGTTGCACTTGCTATAGTCTTAGCTACTCTGGAAGCTGAGGTGCAAGGATTGCCTGCACCTAGGAGTTAGAGGCTGGTGTGAGCTGTGACTACACTCTAGTTCTCTACACTTTGGATGATAGAACAAAACCCTGTCTATTAAAATTAAAGAAATATAGAATGAAATTGTAGGTAGTCTAACATATTGTTTAGTGAAATTCATTGTTGAAAAATATTATTTCAGATAACTTTTTATTATAAACTCAAATGACATTCAATTAAATTTAAAAATGCCTTAGTAAAAAAATAAAACAAAAACACCTTAGTATCTAGCAAAACATTCTAGTAATTAAAGGATGAAACAGAGATGTGGATTCCTGGGAGGGACAAATACAAGAATAAAGTACATGTTTCTAAATAAAAAATATTAGCATACAGAAATTTTCTAATTATGAAGAAATAGGTATTAAGTCACTTCATTCCCAAATAAATGACAAATAATAAATCACTATTTATGGAAAAATAAATTTCAACTATTTAAAGTCTTTTTAAAAATACAATTTAAAGATCTTTCTAATGAGGACTTCTCCTTTATAATTTTATTTATGTAATAACAAATCCTTTAAAGGAAAAATCAAAGAAATTCACAGTGTCTATAGGAAGTAAGGAACTTAACTCATTATACTAACAAAGCTTCAACTCTCTAGAACTATGATCTATGAATCCCGGTGGCTTTGAGACCCTTTCAGAAATCCCACCAGGTCAAAACAACTTTCATAATAATAAAAAGTATTTGCCTTTTCCAATTTGTTGAAATATGCATGGATGGTACCAAAGTGATTGTGAATAAACTACTGTGTTTAAGTCTAAACAGAAGTCTCAAACTCTATAAATATTAATTATTTTCTTTGTGATCATGTACTCCAGTTGAAAGGAAAGATTAAAAAGGAAGTTTCACTTCAGGATGCACTAGGGAGGCAGACAAAACCATAATTTTGTTAAATCACAATTCTTGAGAACATGGATACTTTACATTCTGTATGTCAAAATGGAAAGTGTACAAAAGCATTTCTGCCACATTCTGAAGTATGGTGTTCTCCAAATACAGCACATGTGAAATTACTTAAGTTGCAAGTGAAACTAACATCTTTTTACATATCATTATTCAAGTCTGAGTATTTAGCAAACATACCCTCAAAAATGAATGAGTCTGTTACTTGAAGAAAAACAGTAACTTTTTGTACTAATAAAATTATAAAATTAAAATAAAAATCTTATCTTCAGAAAACTTGTATCTATTATTTTGACAACTTCCTAATACTTAAAGATTTTTTTGATGACCTCAGTGATACTGATAAAAATTAATGCATATGAATTTTTAATACAATATAATGAAATATGTCACTATGTGAAAGACCTGCATAATTTCAGTGAATCAGTATTTTCCAAATGACCAAAATCATGCACAAAAAAAAAAAAAAAAAATCCACTCAGTGCAGAAACCAACCAATGAAATTTTTTAAATTAACTTTTACTTTGAGATAATTATTAATTTTCATAAAGCTGTATTAATACAGAAATGCCCTTGGGTGGCCCCTGTGGCTCAAGGCGTAGGGCTCCAGCTCCATAGACTAGGGGTAGCAGGTTCAAGCCTGGCCCCGGCCAAAAAAAAGCAAAAAAAAAAAAAGAAATGCCCTATGTAAACTTTATCCAGGTTCTCACAATTCTAACATCTTACACAACAATATAATATTACAATCAAGGTACACTAAGAAAGGCAAGATAAAAAATATCTCCATCACCTTAAGAATTCCTTAGGTTATCCATCCACTTCTATCCTATCCCCACAGTATTTTAAATCTGTAGGTTTATGTCATTTTCATGATTTGGGAAATTTTCGCCCTATTTTTTTTTTTTTTTCATCTTTCTCTTTTTTTCTGGTATTCCAACTATATGAATATTAAATTTTTTGTTATAGTCACTTAGGTCCGTGAGGCTATGTTTTGTTTCAGTGGTTTTTTTCAGTCTCTTTCCGTGGGATTTCTTTTTCCCTTTCAGTCTATTTCCTCTCTGTTCAGACTGGTAATTTCTGGTTTTCTACTTTCCAAATCACTGATCTTTTCCTTTGTCCTCTGCACTCTGCTACTGACCACATCCAATTTGGTTTTCTTCTTTCAGTTACTGTACTTCTTAGTTCTAAAATTACTATTTGTATATCCTTCATATATTCTATTTTTTTGCTGAAACATTTCATTTTTTTAAGAATTTTCATAATTTTTGAAGGATTTTTGTTTTAGTTTGGTTTT
The DNA here is from genome assembly GCA_963574355.1 of Loris lydekkerianus. Lineage (NCBI taxonomy): Eukaryota > Metazoa > Chordata > Mammalia > Primates > Lorisidae > Loris > Loris lydekkerianus. The sequence goes on along the minus strand of CAUYPK010032063.1, from coordinate 35,189 downwards.
TTGTTTTTTATGATGGCTGCTTCAAAAATATTTATCAGATAATTCTATCATCTCTGTCATCTCAGTGTTGGTATATAATCATGGCTTTTTTTCACTCAATTTGAGATCTTTTTGGAGACAGTCTTACCTTGTGGCCCTCACTAGAGTGCCCTGGAGTCATAGCTCATAGAAACCTCAAACTCTTGGGCAGAATGCTACGATTATAGGCATGAGCCACTGCACCTGGCCTTACCATTAAACTTTTCTACATCTTTATAAAAATATTCCTCAGTAAAGGTATTAAATGAAATGGTGAATGAAAATATTTGTTTCCTTTTTCTTACGTAGTTTATAGTACTGAAATTTACCTTTAACAAAAAAGTAGGAAAAAAAAAAAAAAACAGAAATAGCATGTTGTTATTCCAAATGATGTTTAGCAATTTGTAATTAAAGTAATAAATCCATCTGAATCACTTCACATATTTGCATATGTGTATTATTATTATACAAATAGTTAATAATAATAACAAATAGGGAATAATATCAATTAATTCAACCATATACTCCTTTTAAAATTATTACAGACATTACTACCAATATATAAATTGAAATATACCTAAGCAAAGTAGAATAACAATTCTTGTCAATGCATAAGTTTTTCCTTACATTAACGACTGAGAATCAATACAGGGCACATCTCCTACTTCTTATCATTTCTTTAAGAATCATCATCTTTCCCATTTTCTATATGCTATAAGCAAAATCCTTAGATATGTGTAGTCTTCATTTTTGATATGTTCTTTAATTACAGGAACCATGTCTGTTAAACCTGATTACTAAAGAATTTAAGCACCTATTAATGCTTTTAAATTAAATACTAAAATAAATGAACCCATTAAAAAATTTAATGTATATAGGCCAGGCACTGTGGCTCACACCTATAATCCTAGCACTTTGGAAAGCCCACGCAGGTAGATGGCTTGAGCTCAGTTCCAGACCAGCCTGAGCAAGAGCAAGCCCATGTCTCTACTAAAAATATAAAAACTATCTGGGCATCATGGTGGGTACCTATAGTACCAGATACTTGGGAGGCTTAGGCAAGAGGATCCTTTGAGCCCAGTAGAGGTTTAACAACAACAACAAAAAAAAAAAAAAAAAAAAAAAATAGCCGGGCATTGTGGCAGGTGCCTGTAGTCCCAGCCACTCCAGAGGCTGAGGCAAGAGAATCGCCTAAGCCCAGGAGTTGGAGGTTGCTGTGAGCTGTGTGACACTATGGCACTCTACCGAAGGCAATAAAGTGAGACAGTCTCTCTACAAAAAAAAAAAAAAAAAAAAAATTTAACATCTATTCTCAGGAAAAGATGAAAAGGAATGTCTTCTAAAATCAAAGTCTTTGGGTTTGCAGTTCTGATATAGAACACACTACCATAATAACACAGCACCAGCCTTTGGGCCCGATTTAAGTTTGCAAACTCATCCTAGAAAAAGTACTATATACCTCACAGGTGAATATAACTATAGTCGACTTCCAAGAGCTCCCTTAGTAAACTATACACCAATGCCAGAGCCTAGTCCACTTTCAAAGTGATTCTGGAAGTCTTTTTCCAGAATGGCCATCAGAGCTGCCATCTTATTTACTCCTGTCTAAATGTCATAAAAAATTCTTTTTTTTTTTTTTTTTTTTGAGACAGAGTCTCATTCTGTTGCCCCAGGCTAGAGTGCCATGGCAAAAACCTAGCTCACAGCAACCTCAAACTCCTGGCTTCAAGTGAACCTCCTGACTCAGCCTCCCGAGCAGTTGGGACTACACGTGCCTGCCACAAGTCCTCACTAATTTTTAATAGAAATGAGGTCTCCCTTGTTCTCAACCTGGTCTCAAATTCTTGAGCTTAAGTTATCCTCCTGCCTCAGCCTTCAAAGTGCTAGGATTACAGGCATGAGCCAGCATGCCCAGCCAAAATGTAGTCCTTTCAATATTTCCTTTATCTTCAGGTGAAGAAAAAAGTTAGGTTAGTAGGGATGGTGTTCTAGTATAGTTATTTGTTTACTGGCTAAAAATTCCCTCATAGCCAGTGCCATGTGATCTGGTACACTGCCATGATGCAAGAATCATGAGTTGTTGGTGAAAAGTTATAGACATTTTTGTCTAACATTTTCACACAGGTTTTTCAGACTTCCAAATGGGGGTAAACTTGGTTAACTACCCAGCTGGTACAAATTCATAATGAAGAATTCCTCTGATACCAAAAAAAGTTAGCAACATCATTTTGACTTTTGACTTAAGACCAGGGGTCCTCAAACTGCGGCCCACGGGCCACATTAAGTGGTGTGATTGTATTTGTTCCCGTTTTGTTTTTTTTTTTACTTCAAAATAAGATATGTGCAGTGTACATGGGAATTTGAACAGTTGTTTTTTGTTTTTTTTTAACTATAGTCCGGCCCTCCAATGGTCTGAGGGACAGTGAATCGGCCCACTGTTTAAAAAGTTTGAGGACGCCTGACTGAGACTGACAGAACTGTTTTAATTGTGAAGAATTGGCTGACTTCTACTGTGCACTTTGACATTTTGTTTCAGGGTCATATTAACATATCCGTGTTTCATCACCAGTGATAACAGTACAAAACATCATCTTGCCTCATCTTGGCAAGCTTCAACTCTCCTTTGCTTTTATTTATTGGTGAGCTCCGTCAAGACCATTTTTGCAAACACTGTTCTTTTCTTAACTGTTTATTTGTAGATGTTTACATGGTCTGCTATGCTTCTCACAGTCAGCCAACAATTCTGACCCACAATTTGGCAAATTTTTGCAATGTTTCTATCAGTTCTGCTCTTCCTGGCTGTTGTGACCTCTCTTCATCAGGTACGCTTTCTCTTCCCACAGAGAAACATTTAATCCATTTGTACATTGTCATTTTCTTTATGACATTATCCCCATAAACATGGACTAACATGTCCTTAATTTTACTTCCACTCTTTCCAAGTTTAACAAGAAATTCAATGTTTACCATCATTTGATATTAAATTTAATGTTTTTCTTTCCAAGTTTAACAAAAAAGTGAATGTTTATCTTTGTTTTAATTCAAGATCCAACATTCTCACTATTGCAAAGAAAAATACATAACAACAATAATGAATGACACTCAGCAAGACACCACCACGTAGTGACATAAACACAATATGAGGCAGTGATTTACCAAGGTTATGAAACCTTACCAAGTTGTTTGTACAGAGCTGCCAACATAAGCACAAGGTGGCAACTTCATGGACTTAATCGTTAGAACTTGTACATTAAGCTGATTGTCCCAATATATACTTCATAGCAATACCTAATCCATCAAGTACCAAAAAGAACCTGACTAAAATGATAAAAAACTTATACTTCGAGATATTATTATAAACAAGACCATTTTGGTTACTGGCTTAGATTTAACAGAAGTATTCAAGCAGACCAAAATGAAAAATCAATAATATATAAAATGCTGCCATTGGAAAAATGCATTTCTATAGCAAAATTAAGTTTATCTATAGGGAGACAATGGGTAACAATATAAAAACTCGTCTATTTTGTTTAAAAAATACTGAAGAGATACTCTAAAACTAACTTTATAAATAGTTCATCAAAAACAATAAATTCATCTAACTGAAAATTCAGTTTGAAAATGTACAGCTCTACAGAAAATAATTACTCCAGAAACCACTGTTTATCCCTTGCTGATTGGCATTTTTAAGAATCTAAATTCACCATGGCAACCTGTCTTAACACCAGGAGATAAGTACAGGCTATATTTAGAGACTGCTTTCCAGACAGCAATCCTGCCTTTTCTTCATATTTAATCACATGATCCAAGAGACCAAAATATCATTTAATCAGATAGATTGGTAGTGTATACTCAGGGGAATGAGGCTATCTTTCAGAGCCACCAAAAGAATAAAGTTTCTAGCAAAGGTGGTAAAATGTGTAAAGAAGTATATAAAGGTAAATAACAATTACAATTAGACACAACTGTTTCATCCAATTTTAACTTTTTCTTAAACATAAAATGCCATTATCAAGCACAAATGATCTGTAATAGAATATAATTCAAGTAGCAGGTAGTGTTTATGTATAATTAGTATGCTACATTTCCAAGGTAGTATTTAACAACTAAGAAAATATAGTTTTCCCCAAAAGCGATTCTTTACAGATGAATAATAACAGCAATAGCAATATAAAACAAGTCAAAAATACAAACTAGGGAAGATGAATTAATGAAAATGCTACATTTATAAAATTACTATGGACATAACTGTGCTTTATAATATTTGTAATTAACAGTGTAAAGAACTTCTACTTTACTAAATAATAGTTTCATACAGTTTACTTTTTAATATACCACAGTATCATAATAATCAAACATAGAAAACCTTTTCTTACTCTTTGAATGGACTGAAAATCATTATGAAAGACATGATGTGAAGAAGTAAACGTCAAATTAAAATATCACGACCTCATACCCATTAGGCTATGATCAAAAAAACATATTACGGTTTATGAACCTAGTGCATGATGCCCCATGATCATATCAATGTACACAGCTAGGATTTAATTTAAAAAAAAACTATTGCTTAAAAAAAAACCCAAACATATTAAATGTTGGTGAGGATGTGGAGAAATGGAACCCTTACACATTGCTGGTGAAACTCCAAAACATGCAGCTGTTGTGAAAAACAGTATGGTAGTCCTTCAAAAACATTAAAAATACAATTAATATATGATCCAACATTTCCACTTCTAGGTATATATTCAAAAGAACTGTAATGTTCATAGGAGCATTATTCACAACAGCCAAAAGGAGTAAGCAACTCAGATGTCCACCGATAGATGACTGGATTAAACAAAATGTGGTATATACATGTAATGAAAATTTTTCTTTATTTGACTATATTACTAATATTCTACATTCTGAATTATATTTCCAGCATTCAGAGATGGCCAATTCTTCCATAAATTAAACAATTCTTAATCTGGACATCTAATATGATACTAAATTTTTAAGGGCTTTTGCAAATTAAATAAAAGGTGAAAAATCATTTGAGCCCACGAGGTCAAGATTACAGTGAACTATGATCAAGCCACAGCATTGCAGCTGGATCACAGAGGGAGAGACTGTCTTTAAAATAAATGAATAAATACATAAGACACACCCCTGCCCATATACAATCAGCAATAGCGCCATGGATAATAGTACAGATTTTTCTATTTCTTGTCATTCTTACGTTTTCTTTCTCTTTTGATTCAACAGCTGTTAATAATAGCTAGAATGATTCCGAGTTCAAATAATTATTTATGCTATAACCAATAAGAACCCTAAAGCATAAATATGGGAATAATTTTTTTTTTTATTGTTGGGGATTCATTCAGGGTACAAGAAACCAGGTTACACTGATTGCATTTGTTAGGGAAAGTCCCTCTTGCAATTGTGTTTTGACCCCAAAAGGTGTGTCACAAACCAAGACCCCCCCCTCCTCCTTTCCTCTCTCACCTCTTCTTTTCTTCCTCTCCCTCCCTCCTTCTTGCTCTCTCTGCTTTCCCTGTCCCCCTCCCCCAACCGTGTCATTAATTGTCCTCATATCAAAATTGAGTGCATAGGATTCATGCTTCTCCATTCTTATGATGCTTTACTAAGAATAATGTCTTCCACTTCCATCCAACTTAATACAAAGGCTGTAAAGTCTCCATTTTTTTAATGGCTGAATAGTATTCCATGGTTTACATATACCACAGCTTGTTAATCCATTCCTGGGTTGGGGGCATTTAAGCTGTTTCCACATTTTGGCAATTGTAAATTGAGCTGGTATAAACAGTCGAGTGCAAGTGTCCTTATGATCAAAGGATTTTTTTCCTTCTAGGTAGATGCCCAGTAATGGGATTGCAGGATCAAATGGGAGGGTTGAGTTGAGTGCTTTGAGGTTTCTCCATACTTTCTTCCAAAAAGGTTCTATTAGTTTGCAGTCCCACCAGCAGTGTAGAAGTGTTCCCTTCTCTCAAAATCCATGCCAGCATCTGCCGTTATGAGATTTTGTGATGTGGGCCATTCTCGCTGGGGTTAGATGTTATCTCAGAGTGGTTTTTATTTGCATTTCTCTAATAATTAGGGATGATGAGTATTTTTTCATATACTTGTTAGCCATTGGTCTGTCTTTAGAAAAGGTTCTATTCATGTCTCTTGCCCATTGATAAATGGGATTGTTGGCTTTTTCATGTGGATTAATTTGAGTTCTCTATAGATCCTAGTTATAAAGTTTTTGTCTGATTCAAAATATCGTTTTGTCTGATGCAAATATCGTTTCCCATTATGTAGGTTGTCTATTTCTTTGGTTATTGTCTCCTTAGCTGTACAGAAGCTTTTCAGTCTAATTAAATCCCATTTGTTTATTTTTGTTGTTGGAATTGCCACGCAATCTTCTTCATGAAGTCTTTCCCCAGTCCGGTATCTTCCAGGGTTTTTCCTATGCTTTGAGGATTTTTATTGTTTCATGGCTTAAATTTAAGTCCTTTATCCATCTTGGATCAACTCTGGTGAGTGGAGAAAGGTGTAGGTCCAGTTTCAGTCTTTTGCATGTGGATATCCAGTTCTCCCAGCACCATTTATTGAATAGGGAGTCTTTCCCCCAGTGTATGTTCTTGTTTGGTTTATCGAAGATTAAGTGGTTGTAAGATGTTAGTTTCATCTCCTGGTTTGCTATTCGATTCCAAATGTCTATGTCTCTGTTTTTGTGCCTTGACCACTTTGGCTTTGTAGTACAGCCTAAAATTTGATATGCTGATGCCCCTGGCTTTGTTTTTATTACTAAGAACTGCCTTAGCTATATGGGTTTTTTTTCTGGTTACACACAAAACGCAGAATCATTTTTTCCAAGTCTAGAAAGTATGATGTTGGTATTTTGATAGGAATGGCATCAAATCGGTAGATTGCTTTGGGAAGTATCCACATTTTAATAATGTCGATACTTCCCAGCCATGAGCATAGTATGTTCTTCCATTTGTTAATATCCTCTCATAGGGTTTCTTAATTTTCCTTTCATAGGTTTCTTAATTTTCTTTATATAGAGGTCCTTCACCTCTTTTGTTAGGTATATTTCTAGGTATTTCATTTTCATTGAAGCCATAGTGAAGGGAATTGTGTCCTTAATTAGCCTCTCATCTTGGCTGTTATTGGCATATATGAAGGCTACTGACTTATGAACATTATATGGGAATAAATTTTATCTCTTTAGTACATAATCAACCGAGATTTGAAAGTATTTTTAAAAATTACCTCTATAAGGAACATAACTGAATATAAGCTAAAATAAATTACTTTATATACAATGCCTCCTTCATAAGCAATACTCATCTCGAGAAGAAGTACAACACAATTTTTGTAAGTTAAACAGTATGCATTTCTCCACATAAAGAAAAAAAAATTATCACACTAAAAATAACTTCTTTTATGTATGAAAATTATATAGCATGTTAGATAAGTTTCCAACATAGTGATAACACCAAGTTAAACTTGATAACACTTTTCACTGTGCTACTTGAGACCACAACTGCAAAAAGGTTCTCATAACACAACTCAAATCAACAAATTATATTAATACATATAGTGGAAGAAATCAAGATTAAAATTTTACAACTGTAAATACAAGATAAGTTACTAAAACAGTTGTTTATTTCAAAATTTAGCACACATGCAAGCAAGTTACAAATTCAAACAAAGGCTTAGGTACATTAAATCAACAAAAAGTGAATGTCAAGTTCCTTCACTTGGTCTTGCACCTAACACCTAGGGGACTGCGATAAAAACAAATAAACTGAGTACTACCCAAAGAAAAGAACTTGTCAATCCCTTTAACTTCAATCTTGCTACAAGTCACATTTGGCTTCTATTATTAAAACAGATTAAAGTTATTAAGAACTTACTTAGAAATTATTATTATCTTAATGATTTGCTTAATGTTATTAAGAACTTGCTTAGAGATTCACAACTTTCTCACATTTGTTTTCTCCAAAGGCATCACTCCTCCATCATGTTTACATAATAGCTCAATTGGTTCATGCAAGCCCAGTAAATATTTTTGGCAGTAAAATATTGGAGTATGTACTACACAGTTTGGGTATATTACAAAATACCTATCATTCTATTTCATTAGCTTGACACAAATTTAGAATATGAATTAGTTAGGATAGGTTCTGCTTTTTTGATATCTCTGAGGCAGTAAGCCTATCATCAACGGTGGACTGCTTGGGTTAAAGATCATTTTCTATATAGATTTGATTCAGTTTTATTTCTGAATTTTGTATACAAAAATTTCTTATCTGACTTATCCTTATCAGAACTTCCAATTCATTTCTCCAACTGTCAATATCCAGATAAGCCTGAGTTTTCTTCAGCCTACTTTTTCTTCTTCTCTAGGGTTCTTTTCTAACAGTACTAGTGGTTGAAATAAACATTTACCATAAAGTGTTTAGTACCAGCAGCTGAAGTGGACTAGGCACATTAACATACAAAGCATTCATTCAATACACATCTTGTTCTAATAACATTTCTCATTTGAGACATCTATAAAAATAACATGTATACACAGGTATATACAATTTTAATAACGACTATACTAGTCTGAAGTGTTTATAAAATGACAATGTTTTTTTAAGGAGGGAAATTTTATAACAAGAGAGATTTCTAACATATTTTCTATTCAGTGTTGCCAAATAAACAATTCAGTTCCTTATAGTGTATACGAATCAATGAAAAGTAATACAAATTTATGTTAAAAGTCTGAGACATGAAAGAGGCACCTAGCTTTAAAAACAAAACAAAGAAATTCTCACCTACAGGTATGTAGTTAATGGATATTATAATCAGAAAGGAATTCAGAATAAAATATTTCCCATCATTAATTAATTTATTTCACACTAAAAGAAATACATTAATTTATTTCACACTGGGAATTTCTTTTTCTAAAGGACTTTACCAAATAAAAAATATATCTCTAAAACACAAATTTGAGACTTTATTAATATATCCTGAAAATTTTAATAAGCCCTTTCCAAATCCAAGTAGACAGGGGCATGGTCTTCCTCATGAATGTGAATATTCTTACATACTATACCAGTGCCTCCTAGAGGCTAAAGCCTAGTTAAAGAAATGATGCTAAATTAGGACACCTGGCTTTTTTTAAACAGGTACTCTGAGAATGATTTTGTCTATCCAATGAAATGGTCTAAGATAAATTTTTCTTAGAATATTAAGATTAAATGTAGAATTTAGTGGTACACTGAATAATAAATAGTATTTTACATTCTGGAAAGAAATAACAAATTCTCTCAAAACATGACAATTAATTATTATAATCCATTATTCTAGTGTAATTCTTCACAGCTTTTGTATCTCTGAAGTCTGTTTTATGTTTTTCACTATATTATTGCATTAAATAGATATATAAACTCATCATACCAAAAATATATTTTATTCATTCAAATGGGTAAAATCTTTTGAAGAAATCATAGCTTCCTCACATATCCATGAGGAAAATAGAACTCTTCAGGCAAATAAAATTTTTTAAATATTCATTTGCTAGGTTTATTTACATCTGCATAGAATAATTATATTGAGGACAACTGTCAATTTTCATAGAAATAAAAATCAAGGAGAAAGAACTTTGGCATTCCTTTTGAGTGAGGAAATGACAGATAGAGGAGAAAAGAAAAAACAAACCTGGAGAGAGTGGGTTTGGAAACTCACCCTCAACTCATTACATTATACATTTCTATATTCAATATATTTTCAACACTCTTGTGATAGTACTTTTTGACTACTCAATCATTAAAGAATCAAAAACCTTCAAATTCTAGATATCCTTTATTTTGTTCCTCACAAAATTCTCAATAATAAATGAAATTTGTAGGAGGAGTTATATTACATGTGTTCCAAAGGACTGAGTTCCTATTGTATTTTGTTGCATACATCAATAAACAAAGTGCCTATCAGCAATCAATTTTCTTTTCCTTGCTGCCTAAGCTTAATAAGCTTTGATTTTTATTTTTTTAAGTACAGGGTGATCTTATTGGAAGGGATGATTGTACAGATGACAGTATGCATTGTTGGACAGTAAATAAACTACAAAAAAAATTTCATGAAATAGAAAGTGCTATTACAATAGTATATATGATGATGAACATTGAGACTGACTCAAGAGCAAAAAACAAAAAACAAAAAAAAAAAAGTGAAAACTGAAATCTATAAAAGTCTCCTAAATTTCCTATGCCTAAAACATATGTTATGTTTTCTAACATAAGACTTAGGAAGTATATTTAATATATTTGAATATATATTACAAATAACTTTTTTATTTCTAATTATAAATCGTTTCAAACAATATATTTATAAAAGCTCAAATTGAATGTGAATAAATTCAATCTCGCCTTCACAAGCAAATTATCTACTAATCATCCACCCTGCCTAGTATCTGATGCCACATTGTCAAGATATCAGCCAGTAGCCCTGCTCATTGAAAGTTAATCATTCACAATGACATCAATCCTTCTGCTATGATCTATTCTATTTCTAAAAAAAAATTGTTCCATCATACTTTATACTTTATTATATGCAACACAAATTATTAGAAAAGATATTCCTTTACGTTAAATTAATTTTCAGGTATAACTCTTTTGAAAAGAGTAATAACAATAATAAAATTTTAAATAATACTCAATATTGAAGACCAAATACTCACAAAGAAGGATCTTGTACAAGATCTTTGAGATTTATCCCACTGCGATCTTCTGCAAGATTCCTGAAGCAACTATCACTCACTAAAGAGGAAAGGGGGAAAGAAAAGAAAATTAATTTTGTTTACATTTCATTTAAGATACTAATGACCAAATGGAATTTTGAAAATGAAAATTAGTTTTTTAATTCTTTTACAAATATCTATATGGATTGTTTTCTAGGCCTGGTAAATATAGCCGCAAATGTTAAAAACTGTTTAAGTTAAAGAAAACAGAAAGACTGCAAAGATCTTCCCTAAAGTAGATAGTAAAAAGGAAATCTCAACAATGAATTAGAATCTATTAAAAAATTAAACAGAAATTCTAGATCTAAAAAATATAGTATCTGAACTTAAGTTGGTTTTATAACTGACTAACCCTAGCAAAACACAAGATTAGTGAACTTGAAGGTAGGTCAGCAGAAAACATCCAAACTTTATCTAAAGCAGATAAAAAAAAAAAAAAGAAAAAGAAAGAAAAAAAAGAAAGAAAAGAACTGAACAGAAGAGACATCCAGGAATAAAACAATCTAACTTACATGTAACTGCAGTCACAATAAAGCAGAGGGAGAGAATGGGGTGAGAAATACTACCAGAAAATGATAAAAATTGCTGAGACTATCCCAAAACCATTCTAATAAATTTCTTTAATGAATTAAAAAGTTTAGAGAACAGAACTGCAAAAAGCGAAGGAAAACCACAACTTGCAGTCAAAATGCTAAAAATCAAAGAAAACAATATTTTAACAATAGCAAGAAGGAGAAAAAGAATTCCTTTCCTTCAAAGGAAAAACAAGACTTAAAGTTTAATTTGAAACAGAAACAATGGAATCTAGAAGACGATAAAATGGCATGTTTAAAACACTGAAGAAAAACTCTGAATCTAAAAGTCTATAACTTGATAAAAGAACCAAAACAAAGGTAAAGATACAAAAACAAAGGTAAAATAAAACTAATTTACTCATATAACATTTTAAATCCTTATTAGTATAGATTATCATTTATTTCAGTTTAATTGTTTTTGTGAAACCCTTCTAATCAACATAAACGAAAAACATTTGCCTTTTCTTTTCAAAGAACCATTACCTAGTATTCTTTAGTATTTTACATTCCCCTTTAAAGAGTCCCTTGAAATTATAAACTTTAATTCCTCTAAATATAGCTCTACCTATAAAAGAAATGATTTAGCACATATAAACAACAATAAACTAAAAACATTTAAGGCTGAAAATGTTTAGATTCTTTTTTTAACTCCAAGAAGGTGATTTTGTAATCTTCAGGATTTAAGCAGCATATAATTTTCAACCCATATTTTATAGACATATTCCAATATGTTGATCTGTGACATATTCTCTGTTTTCCATAATTTAAAACCAAATGCTCTTATTATATCATTTCCTGAATAAGGGCAAAGAAAATAAAATGTTGGCACACTGTAAGAAAAGTTGGTTTCCACTAAAATTGAAGGTATATTATATCATATCATAAAATTTGTTCTAATAATATGTCTTTCCTATTTTGGCAAATAGGAGAGATCATTTATAAACTTCAAGAGCCTGTACATTGTAGAGGCTTAATTAAAATGGAATAAACCTTTGCTCTTTTAAAGCATTGCTAGTCAGCTATCTGAGAAATAACTTTTGCTAAGAAGACAGTTTTCTAAAAATGCATCTACCACCTAAACTGAAGTTAAAAACCAAGCAAGAACTCTCTTAACAAAAAATCTGAAACTTTGGCTGCCTAATAAATGTTTGTTCTGCTAATAATTAAGCATTTTCTTTTTTATGTGTTCAAATTCATCTTTCTGGTCTAGAATCAAGGTAAGGTAATGTTTGACATTTGTTATATGCTAAGCACTTCACACTCATTTTCTAACTTACTTATTATGTAGCAGTAGGTATAATCAGTATGATTTTTGATAAAATATAAGTTCTATTATTATGAATCATTCCTTAAGATCATTAGAAACGATATATGAAAGACCTGTTTCTTAATTCCAGAAAGACATTAGTGTCTTTTCCTTCTTGAGGTATAATTTTTCTGAACTAAGAGAATTATGATCTTCAAAATTTATGTTTAAAATATAACATGGAAGGAATTCAGTATTAGTAATTCTGAATATACTATACCACAAACATGACAACAAAGCACTTAAATTATTTGAAAATTGCTAAAGAGACAGTAATAACACATTCTATTTTTGTTAAAAGTTACAGGGCATGGTTTTGTCCAGATTCATTCATTCTGTAGTTTCTAAATATCCAATGAAATAAAATTTCTGGAATGGCCCTACAAAAGCAATAATTTTCAAAACAGTAAGTTTGCACTACAAAGTATTCTAATTGATTAAACATTAAACTGAATAGATAAGAAAATAATTTACAGTCACAGAAAAGAATAAAAACATTAAAATGATCACTGTTCCAAAAGACAAATATTTGAATATCAAAAAGTTAAGAGCCAATTCTTGGGAACACGGAATAGTTTTCCAAAAAGGTCCTCTTTATGATCACAGTGTAAAAGTCAAATTTTTAGTGAAAAATAATGATATGCTATAATTTAAAAATTATGCCAAAAAACTTCAGCCCTAGATTTGTTTTATTTCATTCTGAAAATATATCTGATAGCTTAATTAAAATCTGATTTCTGGTGACTTTTACTTCCTGGAGCTCAATCAGGTTCTCAGAGGAAATTACAGAAAAATTCCTTCATATTTCCAGCAAACAGAGGTGAAAAGGACACCATTTTAAAATGTATGTATGTCATAGTATTCTGTTCTTCTTAACAAGGGGTCTGCTTTCAGAAGAAATTATTTACAAAGAGCTTTGACTTTAAATGTGACCTGGAGCAAAGGAAACATAAAGCTACTCCAGGCAGCTTTAGCTGTACTGTCCTAACTAAGGAGTGAAGAGTTAAAAAACACTTGTGAATTTCAAAGTCCAGAGGCACAGAATCATACTTCCCCTAGCCCCACAACTTACTACATTATTAAAGACCCATTACAGCAGTATCTTTTACCAAATATGTAATATTTCACTATAAAAAAATTATAAGGCATACTAAAAGCCAAAAAATTCACTGACAAAAAAAAAAAAAAACAGACCAAGCATCAGAACTACAAATGGAAGGGATAATGGAATTATCAGACAAGTAATTCACAACAACTGTTATATTATATAACTAATATACTAAGGATAACAATGGATATGTGGGACAATGCAGAGGGATAGAAATCTTTAAAAAGAACAAAAAAATGGTAGAGATAAAAAACTTTATAATGGAAATTAAGAATGTTATCGATGAGTTTATTGATAAACTACACAAATGAAGAAATTGTTGTATTGTTAAGTATGGAAAAAGTCAACTTACCTACAGAAAAAAATAATTAAGAATTACATCCAACTTCTCCTCCAAAACTGTGAGAGAATGGAGAATGATGTGAAATATTTAGTGTTGAGGAAAAAGAAAAGGACTACTTAGAATTCTTTACTGTAGAAAATTATCCTTTAAAAGAGAAGGAGAGATTAAAGACGTCTTTCAACATGGCTGATTAGAGATATCCAGCACTCATCCACCAAAAAGAACCCATATAACAAGTGGATAAACACACACTGAATACAGTATCTAAGGGAGAATGCTGAAATTGAGCAGGGAGGTGACAGGGACCCTGGAAGTAATGGAATCTGAAAATGGTAGCAGAAAGGAAAGTGAAACAACCAAATTGTCTCAAATCCAACAGGGACTACCACTGTGAGGAAAAGGTAAGTGAAACTTCCCCAGCAGTCCACATTCCCATAACAAGAGCCCCTTGGCCCTCACAGGCCCTGAGCTTAGTATATGGTACTACCTGGAAGTCTGTATCCATACTCAGAGAGAGAATTAACACTGTGTCCCACCCATTCCCTGAGACCCAAGCTCCTGCGATTAGGCACCATTCTGAGGCAGATGCCACCATAAGAATATATCATGCCCTGGGGCCCAATAGCCCTATGTATCTTCCCATCCCTGGGGACCTAGCAACACCTGCCTACATCCACATAGTGGACTACAGTGTCATGAAACCAGCTGGACCCAGTGGTGCGGCTATGTCCCAATATAGAAAGCCAGCCACTCAACACCCTACATCCAGGAGAACAGTGGTCCAGCACATCAAGAGGGTTGCCCCTGGGACGTAGATAGCCAAAGTGTCGGCTACCAAAAGCCTGAGAGCTACCTCTCTGGGGCCCCAATGACCAAGAGCAAATTTTAAACAAAAAAGGTACTATGTTCTTGAAGCTACATGTACTGCCCAGAATCCTAAAGAATGGCCAAGGTTTCTGCCACCAAAGCCAGCACCTGCACAGGGAGGACTAACTCACATGGCGTCTGCCACCACTACTACTGGGACCTGTGCGTAATACACCGCAGCCAAGGATCAGCCTGTCCAGGGACTGCTGCCATCACTGCCATGACCTAGTCCTCTCTATACTCATTCCCTAGGAGTCCAAAAACCGGCCTGTATCCACAAAAGCCAAGGCCCTAATACATGTCCCAAGAACTCAGGGACCACCACCCAAGAAAAAATACAACCAAAACCACTCAGATACTTCCACTACAGACCAAATGGACTTAACAGATAATTAACAGAATATTTTATCCAACAGCTACAAAACATGCATTTTTTCGCATAAGCACACAGACCACATGCTAGGCCATAAACTACCAATTTTTTTAAAAAAATTAACAACATATTAAGTATTTTCTCAGACAAAAATGTAGTCAAACCAGAAATAAACAACAATAGGAAATTTCAAATTGGTTCAAACAGATGAAAATTAAATATGTTCCTCAATGATTTGGGGTCAATAAATTAAGAAGGAAATCAAAAAAATTATGGAAACATATAAATATAGAAAAACAACATACCTAATTACAAGGAAAAAAGCCAATATCCCTGATGAACACAGATGCAAAAATCTGCAACAAAATAATAGCAATCTGAATACAACAGCACATCAAAAAAAGAGATGCACCATGTTCAAGATGGATTTATTCTAGAGATATAAGGATGGTTCATCATATACAATTCAATATAGAACATAATAAAAAAAATTGTCTCGAAAAAGAAACATCATTCGCTAAAATTCAATTCACTTTGTAAGAAAAACTTCCAACAAATTAAGTTTATAACAAACACACCAGTAGAGCACGGTACCTAACGCCTATAATCCTAGCACTCTCTGAGGCTGAGAAGGGTGGGTTGCCTGAGCTCACAGGTTCAAGACCAGCATGAGAAAGAGCGAGACCCAGTCTCTAACAATAGCCAGGCATAGTGGCGGGGGCCTGTAGTCCCAGCTACTCAGGAGGCTGAGTCAAGATAATTGCTTGAGCCCAAGAGTTTGAAGTTACTATGAGCTATGATGCCACAGCACAGTATGCTACTCAGGGAGACAAAGTAAGACTCTGTCTCCAAGAAAAAAAAAAAAAAAAAAAAAACCCTCAGGGTATTATGTTTGGCACACCTCCTAGGTAAAGGGCTCAAATACAACAAAGACCTCGCCTAACAAATGCAGATAATATAACCTAATCATAGGTACCCTATTATTAATACAGATTTTTTAAATTTCTATCCACACTTTATTAAAAAGTTTTTTGAAAGAATGTTCCTCAATACAATAAAGACCATATATGGCAAATCCACAGCCAACATGATACTAAACAAGGAAAGGCTGAAGTTCTTTCCTCTATGAAGGGGAACAAGACAAAAAAAATCCACTTCAATCACTCTTCCTTAAGATAGTACTAGAAGTTCTAGCGAAAGAAATTAAGTAAAGAGGCAGTTGTCAAATTGTCCCTCTTTGCAGGAGACATTATCTTATATAAAGAAAAATCTAAACACTTCTCATAAAAATTTACAGAACTAATGAACAAATTCAGTAAAGTTTCAGGATACAAAATCAGCATACAAAAATTAGTAATTTTTAAAAAAAATATTTTTGAGATAGTCTTGATCTGTTATCCATGCTATAGTGCCCTGGCATCATCAAAGCAAGCTCAAATGTCCAGGCTCAAGCAATTCTCCTGCCTTCTCAGCCTCCCAAGTAAGTAAATCTATAGCTGGGTCTACCACTCCTGGCTAATTTTCTTTTCTTTTTTTAGAGACAGGGTCTCACTATGATTCAGCTCAGGCTGGTCTCAATCTCCTGTCTTCATGCAATCCTCCTACTTTGGCCTTCAAAAGTACAAAGATTACAGGTGAAGCCACTGTGCCCAGACAAAAATCAGTAACAATTAGATACAACAATAATAGACTAGCTGAAAAAAAATCAAGAAGGAAATTCCATTTACAACAGCTACCAATCCAGGAATAAATTTAACCAAGGAAGTGAAAGAGCTCTATAATGAAAAATTTTAAGTCCTATGGAAAAAAATTGAGGCCAATAAAACTGGAAAGTCACCTCAATGCTCAAGGATTGAAAGAATTAATACTGTTAAAATGAACATACTACCTAATCTACAAAATCCCTATCAAAATACCAATAGTATTTTTTGCAGATATAGGGGGAGAACCCTAACATCTTGTTGAAGATCAAATGATGTTAAGTAGCTGAGTTCATCTCTTGGTTCTCTATTCTGTTCCATAAATCTACCAGTTTTTGTACCAGTACCATGCTGTTTTGATCTGAAATCTGGTAATGTGATACCTCACGCTTTGTTTTTATTTCTGAGTAATGCATTGGCCCTTCAAGGATTTTTTTTTTTTTTTTTTTTTTTGCAGTTTTTAGCCAGGGCCAGGTTTGAACCCGCCACCTCCGGTATATAGGGCCAGCGCCCTACTCCTTGAGCCACAGGCACCGCCTGGCCATTCAAGATTTTACTTGGGCTGTTTCCATGTCTTGCAATTATTAATTGGGCTGCAATAAATATTCTAGTGCAAATGTCTTTGTTGTAAAATGATTTTTGATCAGCTGGGTATATACCTAGTAGAGAAATTGCAGGATCGAACAGTAGGTCTACTTTTAGTGCCTTGAGCATTCTCCAAACTTCTTTCCAAAAGGCCATATTAGCTTGCATTCCCACCAGCAATGCAGAAGTGTTACCTTCTCTCCACATTCACACCAACATCTGTAGTTTTGGGATTTTGTGATGTGGGCTAATCTTACTAGAGTTAGATGATATCTTAAAGTGGTTTCAATGTGTATCTCTCTGACAATTAAAGATGATGAGCATTTTTTCATGTGTTTATAGGCCATGCACCTGTCTTCTTCAGAGAAGTTTCTGTTCAAGTCTCTTGCTCACATACAAATGGGGTTATTTGTTCTTTTCTTATTGATTAGTTTGAGTTCTCTGTGAATTCTAGTTATCGGACCTTTGTCGAAGCATAACCTACAAAAATTTTCTCCCATTCTGAAGGTTGTCTATTTGCTTACTGTGCTTTCACTGTACAAAAGCTTTTTTAGTTTGATCAGATCCCAGTAATGTATTTTTGGTGTTGCTTCAATTGCCCGTGGGGTCCTCCTTATAAAATATTCTCCCAGGCTGATTTCTTCAAGTGTTTTCCCCGCTCTCTATTCTAGTCTTTATACAACCCAAGTGCCCATCGACCCATGAATAGATTAACAAATTGTGGTATATGTACACCATGGAATACTATGCAGTCATAAAAAAAGATGGTAATTTCACATCTTTTACGTTTACCTGAATGGAGCTAGAATATATTCTTCTTAGCAAAGTATCTCAAGAATGGATAAAAAAGTATCCAATGTACTCAATACTACTATGAAATCAATATATAAGTACCTATCCATTCATACTAACTATAGTCCAGAAAATAGAAGGGAACAGGAAAGAGGGGAGGAGGAGAGGTGGGTAGGTGGGAGGAGGGAGGGTATTCAGGGGGACCTCACCTAATGTGCATGATGCAATGTTACATTTCAAAACTATTAAGAAAATAATATAATTGTGATGGATGTGTTAGTCAGTTCAATGTAAGCATTTCACACTGTATATCAAATCAGTACACTGAACCCCATAAAGGCATCAATGAACACAGTTATGATTTAATACAAAAATAAATTAAAAATAAATAAAGTCAATGGGTCTTTGACACAGGGACCAAAAAATCAAAATGGGGAAAGGACAGCCTCTTCAATAAATAGTGCTGGCAACCTGTATGATCATATACAGAGGAATGAAAGGATTCTCCTACCTCTCAAAGTATAATAAAGATTTAAATGTAAGACCTGAAATTATAAAATGACTGGATGAAAACATAAAGGAAATGCTTCAGGGCAGTATTCCAGGCAAAGAGCTTATGCCTTTTGACTTCAAAAACAAAGCCAACAAAAACAAAAATAGACAAAACTATATCAAACTAAAAAGCTTCTGCACAGCAAAGGAAACAAGAGTAAAGAGATAACCTATAGAATGGGAAGAATATTTGCAAGCTACTCATCTGACAAGCAATTAATACCCAGAATAAACAAGAAACTAAAAAAAAAAAAAAAAAAAAAAACCAACCAACAGCAGGCCAAGTGTGGTGGCTCACATCTTTAATACTAGCACTTTGGGAGGCCAAGGCAGGAGGGTGGCTTGAGGTCAGGAGTTCAAGACTAGCCTTAGGGACAAAGCGAGGCTCTGTCTCCAGGAAAAAAATATTCGTTGGATGTGGTGGTGGCATGCATGTAGGGTCCCAGATACTCGAGAGACGGAGGTGGGAGTATTGCTTGAACCCAAGTATAAGAGGTTACAATGAGCTATGATGATGGCACTGCACTCTTCCCCAAGCAAAGGAATGAGACCTGTCTCCAAACGAACGAACGAACAAAAAAACCTAAAACCTCCAAATAAAAATAGACAAAGAATCTGAATAGGCATTTCAAAATCACACAGTGGTAAACAAGTGTATGAAAAAGTGCTCAACATTAATTATCAAAGGGAAATGCTAATCAAAACCACAATGAGATATCCTCTCATTCTAGTTAGAATGGATATGATGAAAAAGAGAAAAAGTAACAAACTGGGGTAAAGAAGTGGAAAAAATAACTCATACATTATTGGTAGGAATGTAAATGAATATGTCCTTTACAGAAAACAGTATGGAGGTGCCCTGAAACTATAAAAATAAAATTACCATCTAGTCCAGCAACACAACTGATTTATTCAATGGAAAGGAATCAATATATCAAAGAGATCCCTTCAGCCCATGTTTACTGAGGAACTATTCACAAAAGGCAAAATAAGGAATCAGTCTAAATGTCTATCAACACATAAATGGATAATGAGAATGTGGTATATATATATACAATGGAAGACTATTTGACCATAAAAAAGAATGAAATTGTGTCTTTTGCAGAAGTATAAATTAGCCAGGAGCAGTGATTTTCAATTCAACTGTGTACTATGACACACTGGTGTGTGTGAAAAATTTTAAATATCATTAATTAAATTTTTTTTTCAAAGAAATTTCAAAGTAAAGTATATTCTTTTTTTATTTTACTCTTTCTTGATCAACATAATTTAAGTATGCAGGGTTAGTTTAACTACAGGTTAAAGTGTGCAGTGAGATAAGAAGGTTGAAAAACACTTGCCTAGAGGGCATTATATTACATAAAATAAGTCAAGCACAGAATGGCATGTTTTCACTCATATGTAATTTCTATAAAAAACTGAGCTAATAAAAGAGTAAAATCATGTTTATTAGAGGCTGGGAAGAACACGGCATGGGAAAGGTATGAAGAGGCTGATTAACAAATACAAAATTATAGCTAGATGGTAGGAATAAATTCTAATGTTCAATAGCACTATAGCATGAATAAAATTAATCACAATTTATTATATATATTCAAAAACTAGAAGAGGATTTTGAATGTTTATAATACAAAACAAGATAAATCTTTGAGATTAGGCATACTATGTATACTAGTTAGCCTGTTTTGTTCAATATGTATCACATAAATCTATTAAAATATCACTATATATTCCATAAATATAAAAAATTATTATGTGTCAACCAAAACTAAAAGGAAAAAAGTAAAAGTGAAATAATGATTTTTTAAAGCAATAAAATGTGGAGGTCATTTCTTACCAGGTAATTTGCTTACTTTCAAAAAATGTTTTAAAAATATTCCTTAGAGGGTGGGGCCTGTGGCTCAGTGGGCAGGGCACCAGCCCCATGTACCAAGGGTGGCGGGTTCAAACCCGGCTCTGGCCAAACTGCAACAAAAAAATAGCTGTGTATTGTGGCAGGCACCTGTAATCCCAGCTACTCAGGAGGCTAAAGAGCTGGAGGTTGCTGTGAGCTGTGTGACACCATGGCACTCTACCATGGGCTATAAAATGAAACTCCTGTCTCTACCAAAAAAAAAAAAAAGTCCTTAGAAAGATGAAAAGGGATATTGATCAGAAATTTATATCTATATAAATAAAGGGAAAGCATCAGAAAGAATAAATGAAGGTAAAATACTTAATATAACAGATAAGTTTGTTCAAAATCATAATTGCAACAATGTATCTGATTATGAATACTTACTTTGTGTGTGTGTGTGTGTGTGTGTGTGTGTGTGTGCCTGTGCTTATAAAAGTTAATGAATTAGTTTTTTACTACAAGGTATTCACTTTACCTGTGAAGTAATATTGTTTTATTTGAAAGTAGAGTTGATTTGGTTAAAATGTGTATTATAAAATTTAGGATAAGCATTAAGCAAAAAGAAAAAAATCAAAAGAAAAAATAATTGATATGAAAAAGCAGAGAGAAATCAAACTATACAAAATGTACTAGGATCACAAAAGGCAGAAAAAGTAGAAGAGCAAAAAAAAGCAATAAATTAATCCAACTACATGGATAAACACTTTAAATATCAATGGTCTAAAGGCACCAATTAAAAAGCAGAGATTGTCAGAGTAGATCAAAAAAACAAGACCCAACTATATGTTGTCTATAAGAAACCCACTTTCAACATAAAGACACATATAGATCAAAAGTGAATGAATGGAGAAAGAAATACTATGCTAATACCTACAACAACAACAACAACAAAAAAAAAAACGGAAATAGCTAGATTAATTTCAGATACAGCAGATTTCAAAACAAGAAAATATACCAAGTATAAAGAGGAGTAATACATTATGACAAAGAGGTCAATTTTCAAAAAAAAAAAAAAAAAAACAATCCTTAGTATGTAAGAGTCTAATAATAGAGCATTAGAATACATAGCAAAAACTGACAAAACTGCAAGGGCACATATATTAATTCTCTTTTATGCTCAGAGATTTCAACAACTCTCTTTCAGAAATGGACAAATCCAGCAGGCAGAAAATCAGTAAGTACATAGTTGAACTCAAGAACACCAGCAATCAAATGTCTATAACTCTGATCTATTCACTACTTCATCTTCTGCATAAGAATATACATTTTCCTCTCACATGGAACATTCACCAAGAAAGACCACATTTTGAGAATGTAACACACCTAATTACATTTAAAACAATCAAAATCCTAGCATCTGCCATAACAATGAACATTATTTATCAAACTATGAGGGACGCAGTGAAAACACTACTTAGAGAAAAATGTATATCACTGAACATAAATATATAAGGAAAGAAAAAATATGTAAGATCAATCATCTAATCAATAATCTAAGTTTCTACCTTAATAAGCTAGAAAAAGAAGAGGAAATTAAAGCCAAATTAAGCAGAAACAAAGAAATACAGAGCAGAAATCAATGAAATTGAAAATAAGAAATCAAATTATAAAAAACAAAACCAAAAAGTAGTTCTTTAAAGAGATAAATAAAATCAATAAGCCTCTAGACAGGCTAAATAAAAAAAAGAGAAAGGTCAGGTGCCAGGGCTCACTCCTATAATCCTAGCACTCTGGGAAGCAGAGGTAGGAGAATCACTTGAGCACTTGAGATCGTATGAACAAGACCCAGAACCTGTCTCTACAGAAAAACTGAAAAATTAGCTGGGCATTGTTGCAGGTGCTTGTAGTCTCAGCTACTTGGGAAGCAAGACAGCTGGAGCCCAAGAGTTTGAGGTTGCTGTGAACTACAACACATGGCAATCCACCCAGGGCAACAGAGTGAGACTCTGTCTCAAAAAAATATATATTTTATTTATTTATTTATTTATTTAAAATAAAAAATTACATATGTATGTATTTTTTTGAGACAGTCTCTTTGGGAGGCTAAAGCAGGTAGACTGCTTGAGCTCACCAAGTTCGAGAAAAAGCCTGAGAAAGAGAAAGACCCTGTCTCTAAAATACAGCCAAGAAGCAGGGACTACACTCTGGAAGGTGAGGCAAAGGGATGGATTGAGCCCAAGAGTTTGAGGTTGCTAGGAGCTATGACACCATGGCACTCTACCAAGTGAGACTGTGTCTCCAAAAAATAAAAGAATGAAAGAACAAGCAATAAATCTTCAACATAATGACAAGCATTCCAAATGATTAATATGCTCAAGTAAAATCATGATCACAGATTAAGAATATTACATGCCAATAATAATCCTTGTGAAAAATTTGCAAAGATAAAATACTTCATTAACAACTGATTTAGATGACAGGGAATACTAACTATGGACTCCACTAACTACAAATCTGAAACTATTACCTGCTTCTCCAAGTTTCATTCCTTATATTAACAACACAAATTACATAAATTTACTCAATGATTACCAGACACAATAGAGAGCCAGTTGATGTGGTAAATTTCACACACCAAAATATGGCAAAATATTAACAACTGGTGAATCTAGATGAAAGAAATATAATCATTAGAGGTAATCTTGACATTTTTCTATAAATTTGAAAATCTTTAATTCCTTTCTAAATTTAAAAATGTCCAATGAAGATGAGACTTGACAGTATTAGTAAATCCATGCTAGCCAACTTTTCACAAAATAACTGTGACACAGTCATACAAGGCAGTACTATGCCACAAAGATTGTGAATGAAACTGACAATGGAGGATTGAGTAAAAGCAGCCCTACACAAAAATACATACTATATAAATTGATTTAGACAATATTTAAAAACAAGAAACAAAGTTACTATATTAGAAAGACAGCACTTTATCATGGGTCTGGTGGAGGAGTAGTAATTAACAAAAGCACAAGAGGCTCTTGAGTTTAACTACTCTATTTCTTTATCTAAGGGCTGGCTACATGGGAGTGCGTGTTTATGAAAATTCTTCAAGCAGTACATTCATAATTTGTGAACATTGTTTTTTTTTTATATTCAATACTAAGTTTTTTATTCTAGGAAAATTATCCCTTTTAAGATAAAGCAAATATGTCTACATGTCAAAACCCTTTTATGAAAAACCTCTGCTGCTCACCTTACAAAAGTAGAATAGTAAAAATGATAGAAAAACATTTATGTATCTTTTATAAATCTGAAATTGAAGGCATTATCCATTATGTTTTAGAAAAGATTTTATGTATTTTATACATATTAAAGTTGTCTTATAATATTATAATTTTATAAAACTTTAATATTATAATTTTATAATATTAAAGTTGTTTTCAGAAATAACTTTGACTCGCCTAAAAACTGTTATAATTCCTTTTATCAGACAAGGAGATTTACAAGCTGACATTTTTTTGTTTCCATTTTGTTATGGTCTCCAAGATACTGAAGAGTCAAATCTAGTACTTAATCGCAGTAACTGCACTGGATGCTTGTAAACACCACCATTTTTTGTGCATGTATATATTAGATCATAATTTCTAAATAAATAAACAATGAAATACAATATACTATGATTTGAATGTTTGTGTCCTCCTCCAATATGCATGTCGAAACTTAATCTTCAATGTAAAAATATTAAGAGGTAGTGTCTTTAGGAGATGAGTATAGGCCATAAGTAGTCTTGCCTCATGGATAGGATTAATGCCCTCATAAAAGGGCGAGGGAAAATTAGCTAGGCCCTTTTTGCCTTTTAGTCCCTTCTGCCATGTGAGGACACAGCATTCAAGACACATCTTGAGAGTAGAGACCGGGGCTCATCACATACTAAACCTACCAACACCCTGACCTTGAAATACCCAGCCTGGAACTGTGAGAAATAAATGTCTACTGTTTATACAGTCATGTATCACTTAACAGCAGAGATATGTTTTGAGAAATACATCTTTAGGGGACTTCATCACTATACAAACATCAAAGACTGTACTTACACAAACTTAGATATTCTATCTACGAAAATACCTAGGCTACATTGTATAGGCTATTATTGCTCCTGGGATATGTATCTGTACAGCATTTTACTGTATTGTATACTATGGGCAATTATAATAAAATGGTAAGTAGTTGTGTACAGAAACATATCTGAGCATGGAAAAGGTACAGTATAAATACAGTATTATAATCTTAAATGACCACCTTTGTATATGTGGCCCATCACTGATAAAAACATTGTTATGCAGTATGTGACTATAAATTAACCAGTCCATGGTAGTTTGCTATACAAGTACAAACAGATTAAGATACTAGATAAATGAAATATACATCTATTGTATTTTCACTAATCCAAAGAAAACAATGAGGATCACCAAATATATAAAGGTTTATATTACTATTCCGGGTTCCTTTGACTCCTATTATTACAAACTTTCAAAACCAAATATAATTTTATATAAGATTTTTTTTGAATATGTGACTCTTTTTAAAAATATCTCTCTTAACATGAAAAGAAAAGGACTTTGAACCATACAAAGCTTAGATCTTTTCCAAAGAAGCTTTATTTCCACCATTAATAGTTATGCAGAGTTAGGCCAGTGCAGAAAATCTCTGAGTTCATGTACATAGTTAAAAAAACTTCTTCCATATTATTCACACATTTCCCATTACATGTTAACATAAAACTTATCTCGATACAAACTTGGATTATTTGGTTCCAAAATAAACTGATTTACTTTCTGGTATCACGTTAGGAATAGCTCCACTGTGGTAAAACTGAAAAATAAAGGTAATAGCAAATTCCTTTGGATTTGCAAGTGAATCTTTAACTCAAGCCAGCAATCTGTTTAAGATAACATTTGAATACTTTTCTTAAATTTTCTTTTATTTTTCACTTAACACTCATATAAATACTTCACAAAATGAAATAGTTCTTCCTTTACCTGTGCTCTATGGTTGCAGTTACTCACAGTCAACTAAAGTCTAAAAATTTTTGAGAAAGAGCAAGAAAGACCACATTGCATAACTTTTATAATAGTATAATGTCATAATTATTCAACAATATTACAACTTCCTGTTGGTAATCTATTATGATACTCAAATTAAAAATTAAACTTTATTATACATATGCATATATAGAAAGAAAAGATGTTATACATAGTGTTTGGTACTATCTGTGGTTCAAGCAATCTATTGGGGGTCTTGGAATGTACCTGTATCCTCTATGGATAAAGACAAACTAATGTGTTTTGAGATACTATATATTCAAATATAAATAACTCATTGATATTTAATTTTTGTTAATTCAAAGATCCACAATACAATAAAAAAATATAACTGTGGGAATCATATGGTCACTTATTGAACATTTTGAAATTTTTAAAGGATTTTTGAATTTTATCTGAAGAGCACCAGCTGGTTTTATGATCTAGTTTACTTTCTTTTAACTTATGCGATTTTATTTTATTTGTTTATTTATTTATCTGAGATACAGTCTCATTATGTCAACCTCAGTTCAGTGCTGTGGACATCATATCTCACAGCAACCTCAAACTCTTGGGCTTAAGCAATTCTCTTGCCTCCACCTCCCAAGTAGCTGGGACTACAGGCACCCACCACAATACCCAACTATTTTTTGTTGCAGTTGTCATTGTTGTTTAGCAGAGAAGGGCTGGGTTCGAACCCACCAGCCTGGGTGTATGTGGCTTGTGCCATAACCCCTGTGCTATGGGTGCTGAGTCTGCAATTTTATTTTTAAAATTAAAACAGTACTATTGTACTAAAATATATATATTAAGTACTGTTCAATGTATTAATCCTGTTGTGCCACCAAACACCTGAATTTTACCTTGTCAAAGTAAAACTCCAAACCCATTACACAACTCCCCATTTTCTCTTTCCCTGAACCTGTGGCAGCCACTATTTTATACTTTGTTTCTATGTTTCTTTTTTTTGTTTTTTTTTTTTTTTGGGAAACAGAGTCTCACTCTGTTGCCTAAGCTAGAGTGCAATGGCATCAGACAGCTCATATCAACCTCAAACTCCTGGGTTCAAGTGATCCTCTTGCCTCAGCCTCCGAATTTGCTGGGATTACAGGTGCCCACGACAATACCCAGCTAATTTTTCTATTTTAGTAGAGATGGGGTTTTGTTTTTGCTCAGGCTGGACTCAAACTCATGAGCTCAAGGGATCCTCCCACCTCACCTACCAGAACACTAGGAGGATTACAAGTGTTAGCCACTGAGCCTTCGCTATTTTTAAAAATTTGACTATAATAGATATCTCATATTAATATTATTATACAGTATCTGTCTTTTTCTGACTAGCTTATTTCCTTTCACGTCCTCAAGATTGATTTAGGTTATAGTACATGACAGCAATTCCTTTCTTTACACATATGAATAATATTCTATTGTATACATGTACATATTTTATTATTTCATTTATTTATACTTTGGATACTTGGTTGCTTCCACCTTTCAAGTATTATCAATAATGTCGCTATGAACAAAGGTGTATGAATATCTCTTTAAGGCCCTACCTTCGATTTGTTTGGATATATATATCTATAAGTAGAATTATAGGATCATACTTTAATTATTTTAAATTTTCTGAGGAACCACTATACTATTTTCTATATTGAATGCACCACTGGACATTCCCATTAACAATACACATGAGCCCCAGTTTCTACATATCCTCACTAACACTGGTTATCCCAAAGGAAGTTTGGTTTTGTTTACAGTAGCCATTCTAATAGGTGTGAGGTGATACCTCACTGTGATTTTGGTTTGCATTTCCCTAATGATACTGAATATCTTTTTATATGTTTCTTGGTCATTACACATCTTTTGTGGATAAGTGTCTATTCAAGTCCTTGTCCATTTTTAATCAAGTTATTTTGTTATTGTTAAGTTTGTTATCTATCTTTTGTAACTAAAGTTAAACTTTTAATGTTGGGATCTTAATCATATATGGGATTTTGTTTCTTTTTGTTTAATCATATGATAAGTAACTTGGAAGAATGGAAAAAATATTGTAGACAGAAAGTGTGGTTTCAAATGATACTTACATGGCATATTTATAGGATAACATTATGCATACATTTCATTCTCTTTAAGCATCAGGCCCCTCTATATAATGGAAAAATTATATAGAGAAGGTCTCCCCTTTTAGAGCTCCAGGGCTAATCAAAATATGAAATTGGATATACGTTAATTATAAAACACTATCAAATAAAATTATTGTAAGTGAATGATATATTTAAAAAATCAGCCTAGGGCTGGGTGCCGTGGTTCATGACTTAATCCTAGCTAGCACTCTGGGAGGGTGAGGCAGGTGGATTGCCTAAGCTCACAGGTTTGAGACCAGCAAGAGCAAGACTCATCTCTAAAATTACCCAGGTGTTATGGCAGGTGCTTGTAGCCCCAGCTACCTGGGAGGCTGAGGCAAGAGAATCAATTAAACCCAAGGATTTGAGGATACTGTGAACTATGATGCCATTGCACTCTACTGAGGGTGACAAAATGAGACTCTGTCTCTTTAAAAAAAAAAAAAAAAAAAAACCTTACACAGCTTTGAAATTTTATATAAAGATATACCAATCTGAAAAAGTATAAGATGTTATTGAGATGTATTTATAAGCAAATCAGAAAAACTCATCTATATAAATGGTATCAGATAAATATCTTTTGAATTACTGCATTATTTTAATTCACACCAACTTGCATTTCTATTTTTCTTTGCTTCAAAAGGTTTTAAATAACACGTTCCCCAGTTAATGCTTGCTTCCAGACTACTTTCATAAAGTCCCTAAATATTCAAGAATTACCAAAGAACAATTCAAAAATGCAACACATATTTTATTACATGAAAATATACTACTACATAAAGCTATACAACAACATACTACTCTCCCCTAGGTCAGTCCATGAATTAGTTTTATCTGTCTTTCAGGAAAGAAAAGATAAAACATAAAAAGACTACCAAAGTGAAATAGCATAGAACAGCATTTGCATTCCTTACTACAAAAGTGAAATTATGCAATTTCACAAGTTTTTACTTAAGAATTAAATTACCATATATACTTGAGTATAAGCCAAGATTTTTCGGCACAAAATTTTTGCCGAAAAACCTGAACTTGGCACCAATTTTGTCCCAAAAAAACTCGGCTTATAATTGAGTATATGCGGTACTACTATTGAAATACAATCATTATTACCCTCTTCAAAACTTTGCAAAACTTGTAAAAACTTAAGATTTGCTTACCGAGGGATTGAATTTTAATCTTTAAAATCTCCTTACCTTTTACTGGCATAGTGATTAAGAACACAGACAATGAAGTTACACATCTGGACTAGATACTGGATCATACATTTAATACATATGACCTATAGCAAAGTAACTAACCTCTGGACCTTTACTTTCTCACGTTTTAGATGAGGTTAATGAAAGCACCTCTCTTAGAGATGTTACAAGCATTAAATAAGTCAATAGTTTAAAAGTTTTTAAAATACTGCATGACCATACTAAATATTTTCTGCCATGTTTATTGCTATTATTTCTGCTTTGGCTTTAGAACAAAAAAAATAAAAGCAGGGGGAGGAGACAAGATGGCTGACTGAAGCCAGATTTCCACAGAGGCTCCCGTCCAGAAGGTGAGTTAAAGGACAAAAATTTAGCAACTAACCTGGTGGATTTCAGCTGCACTAAAGAGAAGGTTGAAGAACGCACGTCAACCCCGCTGAGGCGAGCTGCAACCACAAGGATACAAACTAAAGGTACAAAATCCATCACCAAGCAGACGGGAGTCCCCTCCCCCATGAGAACGGCTCAGAGTGCCCTACAAACAATCAGGCAGAGTTCAAAGGTCCTCCCACTACACTTCACAAAAGAGACTCTCTAAAAACTGGACCTACCTCCCTTAATAGGGTGCCATGTCATTCTCCCGTCAGGCATAAAACCGTATAAAACTGTATATATTCTCTACCTGCAACTCTGAGCTCCCAGCACTCCCCTCCACTCTCACGCTGAGATCTAGAGATGTGTCCCACAGGAGTTCAGATTCTTGGGTGATTTCTCGAGGGGTGTGGACAGTGCCTAAACTGCAGATGGTCAGCGCTGACATTGGGAAATGGGAGCGAGGAGAGGACAGTTGGCTGAGAGGGAAACACACCCGAGCGGCGATTCCCTAAGGCACAGTGCAGCAGCCGTCTTTTGGCGACAATATGGGCAGGCATAAAACTGTAACACTGTATATATATTCTCTACGAGCAACCCTGAGATCCCAGCACTCCCCTCGACTCTCACTCTGAGGTCTGGAGGCTTATCCCCAAGGAATCCAGACTCGTGGGTGATTACTCGAGGGGTGTGGACAGTGCCTGGGCTGTAGCTGATAAGTGCTGGCCCTGGGGCGCGGGAGCGAGGAGAGGACGGCTGGCTGAGAGGGAACCACACCAGAGCGGTGGTTCCCTGAGGCACAGTGCGGCTGCCGTCTTTTGGAGACAATACTGCCAGGCATAAAACAGTGTTAAACTGTATATATTATCTACCTGCAATGCTGAGCTCCCAGAACTCCCCTCCACTCTCACTCTGAGATCTGGAGGCCTGTTCCCCAGGAGTCCAAATTCCTGGGTGATTGCTCGAGGGGTGTGGACAGTGCCTGGGCTGCAGCCAGTCAGTGCAGACTCTGGGGTGTGGGAGCAAGGAGAGGACGGTCGGCTGAGAGGGAACCACACCAGAGCAGCGGCTCCCTGAGACATAAAACAGCATCCCTCTTTTAACAGCAATACACCTCACGCCCGGATATTCTAAAGCCACACCCCCTGTCTGCCTGGGCAACCAGAGACCCTGAGTAAAGGATTTGCCTGAGGCAGCACCAGCTTGCAAACCGGGAAAACTCCCAGGGCGGAGCTGACCCAGAGGATGGCTTTGCTGAGCCTAAGACGCACCTGGCCCACAGGGGATTGTCAGCCTATACAAAAACAAAGGCAGCAGGACAGAACTGACAGCTTACCGAATACACACCTGCAGGAGCAAAGACAAGCTGATTTGGAACTCAAATCAGCTTCTCTTCTGCAGGGGAACCGCAAAGTTGTTCTGTTCTGTTTTATCAGTAGCATTAATAAGGGGCAGGACTGGACCTGAGTGAACACCCCCCAACCATCATCAAGCGCCTGAGGCTGTCAGGCCTCATCTCCTCCTGCGAGAGACAGAGCGCAGTGGCCTGGCAGACTTCTTTGTGATTCAGGCAGGTGCAAACTTCAGGAGTATCGGTTCACTACAGGCAACTGGGTCAGCCAACTGCAGGGCTATCAGTGACTGGGTGTGACAGTGGTACGTGATGGGGAAGGAACCATCAACCTTACCAGACTGATCTATTGGCTGGGTGGCTCCTCCTGACTCCACGCAGCACTGGAGCAAGCCATATCAGAGTAGTCACCAGACCCATGTGATACAGTTCCCAGAGACCTCTTAAACTCTCTCACCAGAGAAAGGTGCAGACTGACACAATTAATTTGGACCTTTTGAACTGAACAAATCACCTGAGGACAAATCAGGTGGTGCCCTGGGTGCCCAGTTTTAGGAAGGTTTGGTTTTCCTATTCCAATTGTTGCCTGTGGTAAACGGGGTGACTTAATTGCTGATATTTCTCCACAGATGAGACTTCAATCCAGAGTATCTGTTTCACTAGGGTAAAACAGAAACCAGCTTAAAACAAGACAGAATCACTGGGCACAACCATACAAGACAGGGCCGCAGTTTCTCAGGCCACAACACGGTGCAGGCCCTCGATAAACCCCCAGGGAAAAAATCAAAGGGAGTAAAACAACCATGGGGAGGAATCAGTGGGAAAACGCTGGTAACATAAATAACCAGAATAGATCAACCGCCCCAAGGAAAAATATGGAAGATGTAATTGAAGATCCCATTCATAAACAACTGGCTGAGATGTGAGAAATCAAATTCAGAATGTGGATTGCAAACAAGATTAATAAACTGGAGGAAAATTTGAAATTAAAACTTAAAGCAGCAATTCAAAAGTCAGAATTAGGAATTCGAGGAGAAATGGAAAAGTTGTCTCAAGAATTCAACGAATTTAAAGACAAAACCACCAAAGACTTAGACACACTGAAGCAAGAATTTGCAGCCCTCAAAGATCTGAAAAATACAGTAGAATCCCTCAGTAACAGACTGGACCAAGCAGAAGAAAGGATTTCTGACATGTAAGACAAAGCCTTTGAATGCTCCCAAACTCTCAAAGAGAAAGAGAAATGGAGAGCAAAAACAGATCATTCTCTCAGAGAGCTCTGGGATAATTTGAAGAAGTCTAATATCAGACTCACTGGAGTCCATGAAACCAATGAAGTGGCCTCGCTAGGCACAGAGGCTCTTCTCAGTGAAATTATGAAAGAGAATTTTCCAGACATGCCTAGAGATTCTGAAATTCACATAGCAGACAGTTTCAGAACCCCAGTATGACCCAATCCCAGTAAGACATCCCCCAGGCATACCATAATCAACTTCACTAAAGATGACAAGAAGGAGAAAATTCTTAAAGCAGCCAGACGAAACAAAGCCATTACCTACACAGGACAGAATATTAGAATGACTGCAGATCTCTCTGCTGAAACTTTTCAAGCCAAAAGAGGGTGGTCATCGACTTTTAATCTCCTAAAACAAAATAACTTTCAACCCTGGATTCTGTATACAGCCAAACTGAGTTTCATTTATGATGGAGAAATTAAATACTTTAATGACATTCATATGCTGTAGAAATTTGCCATAACCAAACCAGCTCTTCAGAACATTCTCAGACCTGTCCTCCATAATGACCAAACCAATCCTCCACCACAAAAGTAAACTCACTCAGAAACTTTTGATCAAAGTCCGACTTCCACACTGGTGAAAGGATTAAAAATGTCCACTGGATTTTTGAAAAATTCGATATCCAAAATTTTACAACAGTCATCAATATTCTCCATTACTGTGAACAGCTTAAACGGTCCTCTAAAGAGGCATAGGTTGGCTGACTGGATACAAAAACTCAGGCCAGTATTTGTTGCATACAAGAATCACATCTTAACTTAAAAGACAAATACAGACTCAGGGTGAAAGGATGGTCATCCATATTTCAGGCAAATAGTAATCAGAAATAAGCAGGTGTTGCAATTTTATTTGCAGATACAATAGGCTTTAAACCAAAAAAAGTAAGGAAGGATAAGAATGGTCACTTCACATTTGTTAAAGGTAATACTCAATATAATGAGATTTCAATTATTAATATCTATGTACCCAACCAGAATGCACCTCAATTTATAAGAGAAACTATAACAGACATGAGCAGCTTTATTTCCTCCAGCTCCGTAATAGTCGGAGATTTCAACACTCCTTTGGCAGTGTTGGATCGATCCTCCAATCAGAAGCTAAGCAAAGAAATCTTAGATTTAAACCTAACCATCCAACATCTGTATTTAGCAGACATCTACAGAACATTTCACCCCAACAAAACTGAATACACATACTTCTCATCAGCCCACGGAACATACTCCATAATCGATCACATCCTAGGTCACAAGTCTAACCTCAGTAAATTTAAAGGAATAGAAATTATTCCTTGCATCTTCTCAGACCACCATGGAATAAAAGTTAAGCTCAGTAACAACAGGAATATGCAAACTCATACAAAAACATGGAAGTTAAATAACCTTATGCTGAATGATAGCTGGTTCAGAGAAGAGATCACGAAGTAAACTGCCAAATTTATGAAACAAAATGACAATGAAGACACAAATTATCAGAACCTCTGGGATACTGCAAAGGCAGTCCTAAGAGGGAAATTTATGGCACTGCAAGCCTTCCTCAAGAGAACGGAAAGAGATGAAGTTAACAACTTAATGGGACATCTCAAGCACCTGAAAAAGAATGAACATTCCAACCCCAAACCAAGTACAAGAAAGGAAATAACCAAAATTAAAGCAGAATTAAATGAAATTGAAAACAAAAGAATTATACAACAGATCACTAATTCCAAAAGTTGGTTTTTTGAAAAGGTCAATAAAATACATAAACCATTGGACAAACTAATCAGGAAAAAAACAGTAGAATCTCTAATCTCATCAATCAGAAACAACGACAACGAACTAACAGCAGCCCCTCAGAAATTCAAAAAATCCTCAATGAATACTATAAGAAACTTTATTCTCAGAAATATGAAAATCTGAAGAAAATTGACCAATACTTGGAAGCACATCACCTTCCAAGACTTAGCCAGAATCAATTGGAAACGTTGAACAGGCCCATATCAAGTTCTGAAATAGCATCGACCATACAAAACCTCCCCAAAAAAGACAAGCCCTGGACCAGATGGCTTCACGTCAGAATTCTACCAAACCTTTAAGGAGGAATTAGTACCTATATTACTCAACCTGTTCCAAAAGGTAGAAAAAGAAGGAAGACTACCCAACACATTCTATGAAGCAAACATTACCCTGATCCCCAAACCAGGAAAAGACCCAACAAAAAAAGAAAATTATAGACCAATATCACTATTGAATATAGATGCAAAAACATTCAACAAGATCCTAACAGAATCCAGCAACACATCAAATAAATTATATATCATGACCAAGGCAGTTTTATCCCAGGGACTCAAGGCTGGTTCAATATCCGTAAATCTATAAGCATACTTCAGCACATTAACAAATTAAAAAACAAAGACCATATGATTCTCTCAATCGATGCTGAAAAAGCTGTTGATAATATCCAGCATCCATTCATGATCAGAACACTTAAGAAAATTGGTATAGAAGAGACATTTCTTAATCTGATAGAGGCCATCTACAGCAAACCAACAGCCAACATCATATTGAATGGAGTTAAATCAAAATCATTTCCACTCAGATCAGGAACCAGACAACGCTGCCCATTGTCTACATTGCTCTTTAACATTGTAATGGAAGTTTTAGCCATTGCAATTAGGGAAGAAAAGGCAATCAAGGGTATCCATATAGAATCAGAAGAGATGAAACTTTTGGTCTTCACAGATGATATGATTGTATATCTAAAAAACACTAGAGATTCTACTACAAAACTCTTAGAAGTGATCAATGAATACAGCAGCGTCTCAGGTTACAAAATCAACATTCATAAATCGGTAGCCTTTATATATACCAACAATAGTCAAGCTGAAAAAACAGTTAAGGACTCTATTCCATTCACAGTAGTGCCAAAGAAGATGAAATATTTGGGAGTTTAT
>CAUYPK010032061.1:0-15122 GCA_963574355.1 Loris lydekkerianus | reverse complement strand
GGGTGATTGGTGGGATTACACCTGCGGTGCATCTTACAAGGGTATATGTGAAACTTAGTAAATGTAGAGTATAAATGTCTTAACACAATAACTAAGAAAATGCCAGGAAGGCTATGTTAACCAGTGTGATGAAAATGTGTCTAACGGTATATAAAACCAGTGTATGGTGTCCCATGATTTCATTAATGTACACAGCTATGTTTTAATAATAAATAAATAAAATAAAATAAAATAAAATATATATATATATATTTTAAGACATTAAAAGAAATTTTCAACTTTGTTTTTATTTACCATTCACATTTAAAGTAACCAAACACAGTTATTGCACATTGTTCTTATTAGTGTTATTAAGGGTTATTAAAATAAATTGATTGTACTATTTTATAGTTAGCGATTAGTGGGTAAGTCCATATAAGTGGCTTAGACTTTAACTGACACTTGATAACAAATATGTACATTATTTGTTCTGTTAGAAAGAAATAGGAGCTGACCTGGTTAAGGTATTAAAAGAAGTGTTTGCTTAAAGACAGAAACATGCAAAGAAATGCCTAACAAGCTATAGAATTTAAATGTTTGGAAGAGGGCAGTCGTTCAAGAGTACTGAAATCTTACCTTGAAATTTTGGATACAATTTGCAAAAGATAGGAAACCTGGAAGTATTCCCTAACAATGTGAAAAGATAATAGATAGAAACAGAATATAAATCAGGGACAAAAAATTGTTTAGGAAACAAGGAAAAAAGTCAATAGAGAGGCCTCTGTCTATGGATAAATAGGCACTAATTGTAAGGATATAATTACTTTAAGACATTTTCATAACTGTTGAAAATATAAAAATGCTCATATGGCAAACAAGATTTTTATTTTAAAATAGTCTTTGTGGAACCATATACATTTTGTAAGTGAGTCTTAACATGTTAGAAGGAGAACTGAGTAAAGAAGAATATGGATTCATATTTTTTCCTATAAAAATATACAGCCTACATGTTTCTGTGTCCCAGGTTTAAGAATTAACACTGCTGTGCTTCTGAGAGCAGCCAGGAGTCCCAGCTACAGCAGAAGAATGGATGACGGCTTAACAGGTGACAGAGATAAGACAAAAGAGTTAATTCCTTTCCTATGATTGAGTAATAATTATCCAAGGAATATATTACAGGAAAAAGTTTCTTTATTGTGTCTTTTTTTGTTGTTGTTGTTGAAGTAAAAAAGGCACAGCACTGTCTATTTCCAATAAGAAATTATATTTAAATGGTAACCATAAAATATTTAATTTTAATAAAATTATAAAGATGGTATAGACTTTAAGTACGAACAAAAATAAAAACCAGGGAGCTATGTCCATGCCAAGGTTTTAAAAAGTGAATTGAAGATATTTACAAAGAACCAATAGACAAAAATAATGACTATTTGGAGCTGATGGCATGAGTCACCCTAACATGTAGTTCATAAGATCTTAAAGCTTCACTAGACAGAATTAGGTGACTACCAACTACATTAAACAAATACTTGTACAAGCCCTACGACATAAAAAATAAATTTTTTAATTACTCAAAAATTCAATTTTAGACGTTTATGCCCTACATTTCAGATACCACCAGAGGAAAATGTACAAAGCTTCTAATATATTTTCCTCAAAAATAATTTTTAAAACAAGCCTGAGGAAGTCATAAGTATGTTCTTTTCAGAAAAAGGATAGGGGGGGATTTTTTAAAACAATGATCAGTATTTCTTTTCTAGATAATTAAAGTAACCTCTTAATAATAAAGCCTCTTTAGAAAAGTGTATTAATAAGCCTGTATCAGGAGTATGTGTTTTAAATCTTTAAGAATTTTTACATCAAATTCTTGCTCATGAATATTAAGTGAAGCAGCTCCTTTTGTTTTACAGATGTTTCCAGCCATTACAGTTTACTAATCTGGAGAAATGATTAATGTCAGGGAAAATAAAACAGCAAAAACTCAGAAACCAGATCAGCTATTAATTCAATTGAGTAATATAAGTGCTTTAGGTAAGAAAACCAGATGAAAATTTGGCAGGATTTTTTTTCCATGCTGTATGGGGTAAGTCAGATATGCTTTATGATAGAGTTTCTTATTCAGACAGCAACAATCAGGTACAATCATATTGTCAAAATCCAGCAAGCCCCAAGGGACTCCAAAATACTTGTGTTATTCAATTAAACTCCATTTGCACATGGAGTCTTTGCTTTAGTCATTCGTGGTACTATTTTCTTTCTTTTCTTTTTTTTTTTTTTTTTTTTGCAGTTTTTGGCCAGGGCTGGGGTTGAATCCACCACCTCCAGCCTATGGGGCTGGCACCCTACTCCTTTGAGCCACAGGTGCCGCCCTACTTGTGGTACTTTTTAGAATCATTTACTAAGTCTAGATAAGTTACTGTGGTGATTAACATTTGTGCCTGAATCCTGCCAAGGAACAAAAAAAGGGTTCCTGACATTATAGTTTTTAAGAATCTAACATAGTTCTATCAAATGCCAGGGTACGTCATCAAAAAAAAAAAAAAAAAAAAAAAAAGAGGGAAAACAGTAACCTCTGCTTTAGTCAATCCTTTTATAAAGTAGTTGATTTCTACCTCTCTGCGAAATACTTCTCCTGCTTGAGAGCTTTCCTTATGCTCCTGTAACCTTTTCCTTCCCTAAACCTGTTTTTAAGTCTATTTAGAAACCACACTGGAAACTGTTTGGTTTTACTGCTCTTCCCTATAATCTCACACTGCTCTGAAAACTCCAGCTGAGACCTGAGTCATGAAGACAGAGAAATAGTTTTTGACATACCTTGAAAATTCCATTCATTATGTTCCCTGATGTCATTTGCCTTCAAATTAAATTTTGTTTTCAGAAGGAAAGGAGAAAGGAAAGGGAGGAGTGCCTTATAATTAAATTTAAATTCAGCAGTAACTCCACCACCCTGCCATCATTAAAACATACAATAATACCTCAAAACTATTTTTTAAATAATCATACCCATTGTTGTTAGAAAATAAGAGAACTGGCACTCTGGTGTCCCGGGTGGAGCATGAAACAAACATGGGACAAACTTTCTACGTGGGAATTTGAAAACCATGTTTAAAAGCATTAAAAATTTTGTATGCTATTCCTACAGTTGCACTTATAAAAACGAATCTTAGAACATTTTATTAGATGTTTGTTCATATAGACCCTGTTTGTAACAGCAAAAATTAGACACTTTCAACAATTAAGATTGGATAATAAATTATTGTGTGTATATATATATATATATATATATGAAGACTTACATAGTTCTTCACCATGTTAATGGAAAAAGAAAATTATAAAACTGTGTGGATACTATGATTCTATTTTTATCAAAATAGTATGTCTATATATACATACAAAAATTTTGGTATATATATATATATATATACATTAAAAAAGGTTGGGTCTCTATAGAAGTTAAAGATAATTTTCATTTCTCTTTTTTCTTAATTGTTTTATTCATGACAATAAACATGTCATTTGAGCAGTATGATTTGAAAAATTTAAATGTAATTTAAATTATGGAAAGGTTGAAAAACCTAACCATAGCAAATAATAAGACCTCTTTCAAATTGTGTCTTACTTCCATAAGTCTGCTGTGAACAAATATAGTAACAATCAAATCCCCCAAAAAAGTCAGAATTGGATTTCATCAAATCTAGCAGAATAAGGGAACATAAGATGTAAATGTGCAGACGAGGTGACAGACACACAATCACTTCAATCCTCAACTTACTGAAATGGAATTCACAGCACTGTTATCTTTCCTCAGTTTAATTCATGAGCATCGTATATCTTGTATTTACCGTTAGAAATGCCCTCTCTGACATATCCCACATACAAACCGAGAAACCTTTTCTTCTAATCACCTCCCCATTTGATGGTATCCATTTTTTGCTCTCATATTAAAATGCATTCCAATTTAACTTTTTGCAAACAGTACACTTAAAAATTAGAGTCATTGTCACTGATTTCACTATCAATACTGGATGAAAACAAGTCCCTACCTCGCTCTCTGGCCCCTCGGTGACTGTAGTGTGGATGTCAGGATAATGTCTCAGAAACTGGGCTACATATGT
The DNA here is from genome assembly GCA_963574355.1 of Loris lydekkerianus. Classification (NCBI taxonomy): domain Eukaryota; kingdom Metazoa; phylum Chordata; class Mammalia; order Primates; family Lorisidae; genus Loris; species Loris lydekkerianus. The sequence continues at coordinate 11,028 of CAUYPK010032061.1, read as the reverse complement.
CATAATGGACTTCTCATCTGGTTTATCTACATCAACATCTGCAAAAAGAAAATGAAATGTAAATAAATTAATTAGCATTTATTGAATTTGAAGAATATAAGCTTTGAAAAATCTAGCCCTGGTACCAAAAAACACTGTCCAACATGCAAAAAGAAAATAGAATCGCTATTTAAAATTTCAGGGGAGGAGAAATTGATTTAGTTGGCAAGATATGTGGTGAAATTTTATGACTCAGAGAGATGGTACATTTTAACCAGCATGGTGGCACCTGCCTCCCATCTTCCTGGGAGGCTGAGATGGGAGGATCGCTTGAGCCTAGGAGCTAGAGGTTGCAGACAGAGCCAGACCCCATCTCTAAAAAAATAAAAAAGGAAGATGGCACATTTTGAAAAAAAGATTTTAGGAAAGTAGTGTATATTTCATTTAAATAATCACAATATTATTTGATCAGAAATATGAGTTCTATAATGGCTTCTCCAACATTCTATTTAGTTAGCAAAATATAAATAAATGTAAATTTTAGAATTAGAGAGTGTATTGTATAAAAATTTCTTGAGATGTAATGGTAAATGATACCATCATATAGGGAAGCTCCCCCCCAATTACCGCCACAAATTTTGCTTTAGAAGAAAGGGAGATGCTGTACATTCAATTTCTTAGATGGCCTTTTCATCCTGGGACATTAGTGTACTATGAGTTATCAAGTACTCTTCGCGGGAGACACAGCCTGAGATCTCAATCATTATGGTTCTCCAGCGTAGAGATATTTACTGAATAAAACTGGTAAAAATCAGGCAAATAAACATATAGATTTAATAATTATATATGGGGGTAAGAGTTCATAAATAAAGCATTGACTGGTGTAAACAAGTTTTTAAAATAACCGTTTTAGGCCAGGCGCTGTGGTTAATGCTTATAATCCCAGCACTCTGGGAGGCTGGAGAATCTTTGGAAGTCAGGAGTTGGAGACCAACCTGAGCAAAGCAAGAAAAATTAGCCATGGATGGTGGCTCTGCCTGTAGTCCCAGCTACTCAGGAGGCTAAGGCAGGAGGATCACTTGAACTCCTGGGTTTTTGTGAGCAAGGCTGAGGCAATGGCCCAGGTGAAAGAGCAAGACTCTGTCTCAAAAATAAATAAAAAATTAACAATTTTAAACCAATGACAAACGATAACAGTTTGCACAGCCCAATGGATGGAATCAAAAGGAAAACACAAGTCACTACAAATTATTAATCTATTATTTTATAAAGTTTCCTTTTAATTTGAGATTTAATTTCTAGAGACTTTCCATGTAGGATTTTAAAGGTGCTATAACACACAACACTTAAAAGGAAACAAAGATAATGTATTTTGAAATTTGTTAGATGACTCCCAGGTGATTTTAGAAATGACCAGACCACTGATGTTGAAGACGCACGTGAAGCAGGAATGTGAAGGAAGAAAAGTAACATCCAGCCGTGATTCAACACAACATGTGCTGTTACTACATGGGACATGTGTAACTAAATCATAAAGTAATTATGAATGGCTATTGGTCTTATTTAATCTGTATCCCTAGAAGTTTATTTATTCGAGTTGGCTAAATAAATTTTGAAGGGGGAGTTCTCACTAGGAAAATAGACGATCACCTGTCTCTGGGATGGCCTTGTATTTGGGCAACCTCAGTTTCTGATCATCGAAGAAAATACTGAGATCTTTCAGTCCAGTGGATATGAAAGAATCCTATGTACTCTCCTTTCATCCCACGTTAGGAAAACTTTCAGCTGTTATGTCTCCTGAAGTTGATGGCTTGGCAATGTGTGCAGTTCTTCCCTTGTTTTGTTTCCCAGAAATGAGGTGGAAAGTCCTTGGCTGTCCTAGTGAAAGCAGGAGGCCCAAAGCAGAGTCCTAACGTGGGGAGAGCTCTCATAGGGTGCCCTCCTCTGAGAGTAAACCCAACCAGCTCTCTGTAATGCACTCCTGGGAACACAAGTGTATCCCATTTGTTTCAGTGCTAGGGAAATTCATTCTGAAATTCCATCTATAAAATAATTTGCATCAAAAAATAAAAAATTATAATTTTCATTATTTACAAATAATAATCTTGAAGACAGAGAGTAGACCGGTGGCAGCCAGAGCCAAGGAAGGTTGGAGGGTAATTTCCTTTCACTGTATGCTTCTGTTTCTGCATTTATTTTTATTTCATTTTTTTTTATATTTCTGCATATATTAACAGAAATTTCCATAATTTCTAACTCAAAGAAATTATCTATGACATCTGGAAAATCCACTTTGATACTTTTATTTCAACATAACAAGCAATTTATCTAATATGAGTATATTAGAGGCATCAAAATTGTGTTTTGAAGGCTTGAAAGAGTTAACTCTATTTCCAGAAAGTCTTAAAATTCAGTCTTACCAAATGTGTGCCGAATCACTGAAATGATAACATTCAGTTAATCATTTGTGTAGTTTTCTAATTGACACCAAAACACTGGATGGCTACCAACATTTCTTAGAATCTAATGACCAACATTTTAAACATAACCTTAGATTACTAATAGTCTACTTCTCCCAGATTCTTTGGAGTTATACAAATAGAGTAATTCTTTTATCCTGTCACATACCCACACCCCTAACACACACTTTTAGAATGTTCATTCCACCCTTACGTATATTGAGTGAGTGCAGTTCAGCTGGCTGATATTCTTTGGAGCACTGGAGTCACATTTTATTCCTGACTATGGTAGCGAATATTTATGCAGAGCAATTATAAGAAGATACCACTTTTCCTCATTTTTTCTAGCTTTTTGGTCTCAAAAAAAGTCTAGGAAGTCATGTGTCGTTTGTGGGTTTAAGACATACAGACCCACTGTGCGGAGCTGTACCACTCTCCAGCCTACCTTGCGGGTCCAGCAGTCTTGGGATCCCCAGTTCCGTTTCAGCAATGGAGAAAGCGTCCTCCAGATTCTCTCTGTTAGATCTGCCTCTCACTTTTTCCAGGTCCACTAGTTCAGGTCGAATGGCGTGGATCACTGAATGAAAGGCAACCCCGCTTCTCCAACTCCTCCCAAAGTCTTTCACTTCTATTCCAGTGTGCCTTAGTGAGATAAAAATGTGAAACAACTATCACGCTCTGCATAGGTACAAGTACTTCATTCAAAGCCTCGTGCAAAATCCAAAGCTTTTCACCAGTGATCTGCAATTAGCTACATCAGTTCATTGTTCTTGAGAAAAATTACGCAAACCAATAATTTTAGAGGGTAACGAGATAAGATGCAGAAATTCTTGTTCCATAGTTTAGACTTTCCTGTTAGATTTCTCAGTTATGATAGGCAATATAAAGCACACTTTTTACACTTAACCTTTTAACAGAAAATAAATTTAGAGAAAATGTTTGCAAAAATTTAAAAAAGGTAAATAATAAAAGCACCAGAATTGACAATAATAAAGAAATGAGCATGTTTTAAAGAAAGATCTAACACATTTCTAATGCTACAGTGCTGTGACGTACAGGCATATGTTACAAAAGATCAAGATAATGTGGCTGAATTATATCAAATGCATTAGAATGAACAAAAGCAGATGGATGTGATTATACGTCTAAAGCATCCTTAAGGGATGTTATATTCCACCTAAGTTCAGACAATCATTCTAATTCCTCCACCAATCAAATTGTTTTTAAACTTTTTTTGGTGGGGGAGGATTGACTTGAAGGTCACATCTTGGTGATCAATCTTTTTTCTTTGTGGTGTATTTGATTCATTCAAAGCCAGTTGTAATTAAGAAAGCGATTTAAGCTGGTCGTTATATTCTGTTGTTGAAATTAGAATGGAGGCAAGTGCACAGTTTGTGATTCTGTTTTCTACATATGGCCTGTCAATTATAAAGACCACTCCAAACAGAGTTGTGAAGATGTTCCTAATCACTTGAGGGGTAGCAGTCAATGGGGGTCCCCCGGTAGTGAACCAGGGAGTGGGGAGAGGAGAGGAGGGAGTGGATGGGGTGCTCCCACTTAACGGGCACGATGTTAGGGTGTACGGCACACAAATACAAGAGGGCTTCCCCTAACAAATGCAAACATTGTAATCTAATTCTTTGTTCCCTCAAATTAATCTAAAACAATAATTAAATAAAAATAAATATATAAAAATAATTTTAAAAAAATAAAAAGTTGGTCTCATTAACTTTACTGTTGTTTCTAAACAAAGCAGAAACTGATTTCAATTCTTTTTCTTATCAGAACTTCACATTCTCCCCGTAAAACACCACCTGACTGGTATATTGATTACTACAATAAGTTGGCAAGTGTCCTTAAATTTTACCTTAGAAAACTTAATATTCACTTTAAAGCATATCTTACCAATGTGTACTCCATTTGTGTAAAATACACTGCCCTGAAAATAGCATCATTGAACATAATCATTGGGTTCAAAAATAAACATTTTACAAACCGTATTATAAGACTCCAGCAATCTCAAAGCAATCTTGAATCTTTTCTTAGTTCTTCTGGAGTTTTTGTCCCTGGTAGTGTGTTCAAGAAACCTCTGACATCCATTCAGGTTGAACAATATGACCCGATTGCCCCCCATTTCTTTTGTACATCCATCTCTGGCCTCTTCTCATACTTTTCTCTGCCCACATTTCCTCATTTAAAAATTATTTTGTCTCTTTAAGCCACCTAATTAGTTTTTAATGAAATAAAGTGGTGTGTAAGTAATTAATAAATGCTCACCAGGTAATTGTATTATTTTCTGATTTTTTTCCCCTTAAATTTGTTTATTGTTTTACTCATTTTCAAAAAGAAAAATATAGAATGTTTTTATAAACATTTAGTATGTCGGAATAATTTAAAATGTTTCAGTGCATTTCTTTCTGCTGTATTTGTTTAAAAAATGTACATATATGCATATACACACACACTCACAAACACACATTTCTTATTAAATCAAAGTGGTGGGTAATATTCTTTAAAAGTTTTAGTTTTAGTCCAAGTCTCTTGTTTGAGAATCTTCGATGCAAACCCAAAGAAAACTCAGATGTATCACTTAAAGAAGTGGTGAAATGTGACCAGTTTGTAGGTATTTCTGACCTCTAGAGCATATTTACTTCAAGTGACTTTGTATGAATCTGGATATACATATATTAATTTGTTTTGTTATCTTACTAATATTGTCATTAAATATAACAGTTCTTTTTAGACATTTGACAACAGGTATGCAAATATCAGATATGCTATAACCTAGAGTTAATGCTTCTGTCTCTGAGACTATTTATAGACAATGGATGAAATTAGTTTTTAGAAGTTGAAAGGGCTTAACTATCTTGGGTTACTGAAGTAATTTTTAGTTTACTTCTTAAACATTTTTTTTTTTTTTTTTTTTTTTTTGTAGAGACAGAGTCTCACTTTATCGCCCTTGGTAGAGTACTGTGGTGTCACAGCTCACAGCAACCTCCAACTCCTGGGCTTAGGTGATTCTCCTGCCTCCACTTCCCAAGTAGCTGGGACTACAGGCACCTGCCCTAACGCCCAGCTATTTTTTTGTTGCAGTTTGGCTGGGGCCGGGTTTGAACCTGCCACCCTCCGTATCTGGGGCCGGCACCCTACCCACTGAGCCACAGGCACAGCCCTACTTCTTAAATATTTTTAAGATTTATACCGAAACAATGAATGCACTTTGACAACTAATCTGGTGTTTATAGAAGATTTATGATTTCCCATTGTCTCTAATCTACTAAATGTGAAGAACCTTCAGACTATAGAGTCCATGTGAGAATCATTTTAAGAACAATGTCATTCATATACTGAAATGGATACAGATCCTAAAGTCTTTCACACATGATAGGTAGAAAGTTGCTTGAAAAATATACTCTGGGATAATATAAACAGAGCTTTAAAAAAAATGGTAAAGAGTTTAGCAGCATAACAGAGTCACATGTTCTTTACAGAATGTTCCTGGTTTAGGACATTCATTTCCCCAGTACCCTACAATTTACACAGCTACAAAAGAAACAGATCTGGGTGGCGCCTATGGCTCAAAGGAGTAGGACGCCTGCCCCACATACCGGAGGTGGCAGGTTCAAACCCGGCCCTGGCCAAAAACTGCAAAAAAAAAAAAAAAAAAGAAAAAGAAAAGAAACAGATCTTACTGATATGTAGCTAGGTAGGGGACCCTCAGGTCCAGGATTCTGGACGCTTATATAAATAAGGAAAATACAATTTCCATTGATGTTGACATACAAGATAAAAGAAAGGCTTTGAGCTGTGTCTAGATTCTTGTACGTCTCTAAAACCCAAGATAGTGAGTGTGAAATGAAATTAAATGCAGGCTAGCTCCAGCAGCATCAAATTTGAGTTTACGTTGTTATTAAATTAAAGCTACTATATTGTTAAATAAAATCAATTTATTTTTGGTTAATCTAATGCTGCATAAAGCAACAGACAGCAGAATATCACACCGACATTATTATAAAGTTTAATCACAAAGCACCACAGCAAATGTGAGCACGTGGTCACAATCTTTTTGTACCTAGCAAGTTCCTCTCCCTGCCCAGGTAAACCGCAGCAGAGCACAGCAGTACCATTTTAGATCCAACCAGACAGTGTCCTGGCCATGTGGGAAGGGCTTTTTATTTAATTTCTACTATGGCTTCTAAAGAGTCACAAAGCTTTGCCTTCAGAATTAATTTGACCATAACTTGAATCATAAAAATATGCCCCAAACTAGATCACACTTTAAAAACTGCACAGAATAGTAACACTAATTATATCTTTTCTATGTTTATCTTTTTTTCTTTTTTCTTTTTGCTCTTCAAACATTTTAAAAATAGAACTTCCTATGTTTAGTGCTTCAATATTTTACAAGGGTAAGTACTTGTTTACAGCCATTTTCCAGAATTAGAGAATCAAATTCAGATTAGATTTACTTTTGCAAAACAAGATAAAAAGTGAGTTAATGTTAAAAATAAACAGAAGCACAATTTCTATGTGAAGGGACTAACTCCTGACCACTTCAGAGCACAAAATATTGGTAATCTATGACTACTTGAAAGCTCTATCAGAATTGCTATGAGGAAATGCATTTTGAGAGTAATAATTTTCTATCCACTATTATAACATAAACATACACACATGTGAATTTATTATGCCTACAAGAAAGCTGGAAACTAGAGGCAAGTTCTTGTTTCATAAATCCAGAGTAGACAAAGTAATTTAATTTCTCAATAAAAGATAAGAAAGAGAAAAAAGATTAAAAATAAAATGGCTAGAAAGCTTCAGGAAATGAAAGCAAAGTACTTTTTTTAGAACACGGACCTTAGCTTACATTACTGTGAAATAGAACTCAATGGTCTTATGGAAAGATAATCAACTTTAAATCTTTAATTTATTTGTGTAGATATTATTTAATAGAAGCAGAAAACCTATGCACAACCTGAATAGAATTAGCTCTCATGCTACTAAGCAAAGTGCAGGTTTCCTCAACTTGATTAATCAGGCCCAATCACATGAACAAAGAAGGAATCCATTTTATTACGGCATTTCCTAGAGCATTATGGTGATTCATGTTTATATTTCAATTCAAGGAAACAGTGAAACAAGGACTGAACCCAAGCCATTCACTCTGTCTTCAAATTTTGCAACTATTAGAAGGTACAGTCAGTAACAAACTGATAAATCATTAAAGGGTTTCGAATGTAGACAAACCGTAGGTACTTACTTGCCTGCTGTGTACTGAACCCATTTTAATAAAGCCTTCTTAGCATTTCCTTGCATCTTGGTGGCCACCTTCCGTTTACTGGGCGGGCTGGCCGTCTCAGAGCTCACTATGCTGTCCACGGAGGACGCGCTGCTGGACAGAGACTGGAGCTGGGGCAGGTTGCTGGTCAGCTCTTCTATCTGTTAAGAGTTAACAGCCAGCAAAAACATGAGACTCATCTCTGATCTTCCTTCCCCAGACACTTCACTTCTCCAACTGCAAATGTTAATACCCTTAAGACCCCTGACTAAACATGAGCTCTGGAAGGGCGAGGCTGATGTCTATGTCTCAGTCCCCTTTGTAGCCCTCACTGCACCTCCAGCTGCATCTTACACACAGTAGGAAACACTCGCTGAATACATGAACGAATTGAGAAAATAAAGCCAAGTGATTAGAACAATTATTGTAGATGGAAGAGCACATTCATTTCTCCCCTTTGTGTCTAATAGGAGCTTAGAACTGCTGCCTTCCAAAAACAAAAGAAAATTCTCCTGAGTTCCTTCAACATGTGTATTTCATCTCCATTGTGATGTGTCCACTTTTCAGACTGGGCACCTCCACTGGAGTTCTTTAGGGTGAGAGGTTTCAGGAACCTTTTCAGGAGAGAAGTGATATAATTCCCCTGCTACCAAAAAACAATGTATGTGTGAAAGTTGCAAGTCTACTGAGTTGAGGACAAACCCCAAAGGTGTGGTGAATGGAGGTGTTATTGAAATGTCTGCCACTCTCTCCCTCCATGACATTACATCAACTAAAGAAGACCAGCACAATACCTGGAAATACAGAATAATGGTCCACACCAATCCAAGAACTATTGAGGGTCGGCCGTCAGCTATATCCGTGGAGTTAATGTTGACTAATTTAATCTGTGTAGAAAAAAAAACTGTACTAGTAATGGACTGGAATATTATAACTGATTTAATTCGGAAATACTTAGAACTTTCTTAGACATCAATAAGATTTGGTCATGCCTACATAGTGGTAAACTAGAGTAAATAGGGTGAGCAGTAAAGACAGGCAAGCACATGGTTTCAGTGAAAACTTCAGGGTCATTTGTTAGGTGCACAAAATAAAAACGACTGTAAAATGTATCCTAGAAATTTATTGTGTTTAAAGTTGAAAAAACATAATGCCATGCAGGGAATTATCAACTAAAATGCCAAATAAACAAACAGAAATTATTCTTTACATTTAAAAGTTTACTGGAACTTAAAAGAAACCGTGACGAATAGTTTAAGAAGATGCACTTACTTTGAAGTTTGTTACCAAATAGCATGACACTTATGTTCTCTTTTACCTATAAAAATCAGGGGTTAAGAATTCTAAAGTTTGTACTAACCGGTGATCCTCTGTACATGGACTGACATGAAAAACAAAGGGAGAAGATGATATATACATACACAAATAGTCTTTCAAAATCAGCATTATTTGTTCAACAGGAATAAAAATGTAGGTGGTAAATTTAGAATAAGGCTTTGGAAATACATTGTAAGGCAAAACAAAGGAAAGTCAGAAACGATAAGATAGAGACAGCATTTGGTTCCCTCCTCCTGGCTGATGGCAACTATAAAGCATTTAGGACACACGTCAACCTATGTATGATTGTCCCCAATTGCTCATCTTGACATTGTCCCAACTATTAGAAAGTTATTGCTAAGCCCCAACAAAAACAACTTATATGGTAAATTGATCTCAGTCAATCTCTCCATCCTACAATCAGCAACTGTTCATCATCTGTTATATAATTCCTAAACAAATTTTTTAAAATAATGAAGTACCCCTGGAACTTCTACCTAATCTAGTCTTCTCAGTCAAGATTGGATGGGGTATATTATTAATAATAAAGCTCAGATGTTTGTAATTGTTTTCTTTAAGAAATTTTAATTCATGGAAAATCATTCCACAAATAATACTTTACTCCTAAATAAATCATTTAAATTTATTATTTTCACATCATGGGCAGAGTAAAATCTGATACAAAAATCATTATAAATAATTTGAGGTATTCTTATGGGATTTAATCTCCCTAATGAAGCATATTTATTAGGCTCTGTGGCAGAAAAACCAACTGAGAACTCCTATAGATTGTTACATCCACTTCCTTTAAACCTAGTAGTGTAAGACATTTAATACAGATTTGTGGATAGCAAAGGACTCCAAATTTCTTTAACCTTTTATGACAGAATATATTGCAATCTCTATAACCACTCGTTTTGACTGCTCTGTTGTGTGACTTCTCCAGAATTTGCTCCACATCTAATTTAGCACCCACACACCACAAATTTCTAATATATGCTAAAAACCATAAGATTCATGCATCCCAAAGAAGACAGATTATTTCCTTTTTTTTTTTTTTTTTGTATATCATTTTTAAAAGTACTGTTGAGTATAACTTGAATTTCCTACCTCCAACTCAGTGACTACGTTGTTAACTTATTATAGATGCCAAAGATCTTTTGCCCAATTTGTAAGGAAAAATATTTTCCATAATTATCTTTGGTCCTAAAAACTCTGTTTCACAATGGATTTATGGAGCAAAAATAAATAAATTTGCTTGTTTGCTTGTTGGCTTAACCACCCATCTCTTGCAAATACTTATTGAATTTACAATAAATTCTCAATAGCCTTAGGAGGATAGGATGGGCCATAGAGAGACATCCAAAGAGACTAAAGAATTTTAATTTCTGACTCATTGAGCCAGAAACTAGGGAAATGAAGTCCTGGAATCTTTTAACAAAAGCTCCAGGTAATTCCAATGCTCATTAGTGTTTGAAAACCCTGGATTAGACAATTTTGGTTGGCCCATGTAATCTAAAGAAGTTTGATTCTGAAAGACAGAGGCTTTTATGGACTGAATTGTGATTTGTGTCTCTCCAAAATTTATGTTGAAGCCCTAACTGCCAGTGTACTTAGAAAATGGACTTTTCATGAGGCAGTGAAGGTTCAATGAGGCCATCAGAGCAGGGCCCTAATCCAGTAAGACTTGTGTCCTTGTAGGAAGGAAGAGGCACCAAAGACTCTCGAGCTCACACAGAGGAAATGCCACGTGAGGACACAGAGATGGCAGCCGTCTGCAAGCCAGGAAGGGAGGCCTCCCCAGAACATGATCCTGACAGCAACCTAATTTTGAAGTTCTTGACTCCAGAAGTGTGAGAAAAGAACTCTCTGTATTTTAAGACACCCAGTCTGTGGAATTTTGTTATGGCAGCCCAAGAAGACAAGTGTATGGCACAAAGATGTTTCAAAAATTATTTGAATGATTTGGAAATAAATTCCAAAAATTTCAATAAA
>CAUYPK010032059.1:0-40909 GCA_963574355.1 Loris lydekkerianus | reverse complement strand
TAAAGCCATCTGGTCCTGGGCTTTTCTTTTTAGGGAGATTTTGTATAGTTGATGCTATTTCAGAACTTGATATAGGCCTGTTCAACATTTCCACTTCGTTTTGGCTAAGTCTTGGTAGGTGGCGTGCTTCCAGGTATTGGTCAATTTCTTTCAGATTTTCATATTCGTGAGAGTAGAGTTTCTTGTAGTATTCGTTAAGGATTTTTCGAATTTCTGAGGGGTCTGTTGTTATTTCATCGTTACCATTTCTGATTGATGAAATTAGTGATTTGACTCTTTTTTTCCTGGTTAGGTTGGCCAAAGGTTTATCTATTTTATTGATCTTTTAAAAAAAACAACTTTTGGATTTATTGATCTATTGTATAATTCTTTTGTTTTCAATTTCATTTAATTCTGCTCTGATTTTGGTTATTTCTTTTCTTCTGCTGGGTTTGAGGTTGAAGTGTTCTTCTTTCTCCAGTTGCTTGAGATGTTCCATTCAGTTATTAACTTCCTCTCTTTCCGTTTTGTTGAGGAAGGCTTGCAGTGGTATAAATTTCCCTCTTAGGGCTGCCTTTGCAGTATCCCACAGGTTCTGGTAATTCGTGTCTTTATTGTTGTTTTGTTCCAAAAATTTGGTGATTTCCTTCTTAATCTTGATTATGACCCATGTATACTTCAGCAAAAAGGTTGTTTAGCTTCCATGTTTTTGCATGGGAATGCAGGTTCCTGTTGTTATTTAGTTCAACTTTTATTCCATGATGGTCTGAGGATGCAAGGAATAATTTCTATTTTTTTAAATTTGCTGAAATTAGATTTGTGGCCTAGGATGTGGTCGATTTTGAGTATGTTTTGTGGGCGGCTGAGCAGAATGTGTATTCAGTTTTGTTGGAATGAAATGTTCTGCAGATGTCTGTTAAGTCCAGGTGTTGAATGGTTGAGTTTAATTCTAAAATTTTCTGGGAGGCACCTGTGGCTCAGTAAGTAGGGCGCTGGCCCTATATGCTGAGGGTGGTGGGTTCAAACCCAGCCCTGGCCAAGCTGCAACAAAAAAATAGCCAGGCGTTGTGGCGGGTGCCTGTAGTCCCAACTACTCAGGAGGCTGAGGCAAGAGAATTGCCTAAGCCTGAGAGCTGGAGGTTGCTGTGACCTGTGACATTATGGCACTCTACCAAAGGGTCATAAAGTGAGACTCTGTCTTTATAAAAGTAAATAAATAAATAAATAAATAAATAAAATTTCCTTGCTAAGTTGCTTTTTGCAGGATTTATCCAGCACTGCCCAAGGGGTGTTAAAATCTCCAACAACTATGGAACTGGAGGAAATTGAGTTGCTCATGTCTGTTAGAGTTTCTCTTATAAATTGAGGTGCGTTGTGGTTGGGTACCTAAAAATTAATAATTGAGATTTCATCATATTGAGTATTACCTTTAACAAATATGAAGTGTCCATCCTTATCCTTAATTATTTTGGTTGGTTTAAAGCCTATTGCATATGCGAACAGGATTGCAATGCCTGCTTTTTTCTGCTTTCCATTTGCCTGGAATATAGATGATCATCCCTTCACCTTGAGTCTATATTTGTATTTTAATGTAAGATGTGATTCTTGGATGCAGCAGATATCTGGCTTGAGTTTGTGTATCCAGTCCGCCAACCTGTGCCTCTTTAGAGGACAATTTAAACCATTCACATTAATTGAGAATATTGATAAGCCTTTCGAGAGTCCAGTGGAGACGTTAAGTTTCTTGTTAGCATAAATTTGGCTTCATCATCATAATTTTTTCCACATAGTATCTTTCTCATCACTATATTCCAGATAACCTGTGTTTTATGCCTTTAGTTTTTTTCATTTTTCAAATGAAAATAGCTTAATTTTGCCAGATTTTATAAGTAATATGGAAAAATTCAGCACAAAATTAAAAGACTAAATGAATAAGAAAATCAAATTACTATTAATCTCAATGTTCTGAGATAATGACTGCCAATCTTTTAATGATTAATATTTTTGTACATACACGTAGGTACATGCAAACAATAAAATGCAGTTATCTGTAAATAAGAGTATCAGTTCTTATCATGGATATTTATTTAGCATATTGGGGTGAGGGGAGCTAGCTTACCTCTTCTTCTGCTATGCTTCCCTTTTCCAATCTTTGGCTAATAAATACTAAACAGATTAGGACCACGATATCCAAACTATGCTCTGAGGTGTGCTGAGTGCTACAGTAGACTCAGGAGTGCATGGGACGTCTTAACATTTGAAGGGCAGCACAGCAATCCAGGGCATCCAACCTCAAGGGCACTCTATTTCAGCATTTGGTCATGCAGAATGTAGTATCTAACGACATTTGTCTCTATGACATCCTTGATTCTTTTGACCTAACTACATGTTTGGTGGTAACCATTGTGTGGGCTTACCTGAGAAATGAAACCCTTAATTTTCGTTTCTCTAATGGAGTGGCATAAAAATTACTATGACACAAATGGCACAAAGCCTTTTTATGAAATCTCCATGTAAGCTTTTATATACACATTAGAATTATGTTTCCTAATCAATCACTTTCTGGCATGCTTTGCCATGCATTTTTTAAAACTTGGATCATGATATCTGCTTTTTCTTGCTCCCAGTAAGATGATTAGAGAATCATTACTGACCTCAGTGATAATACCAGAATTCCTACGTAAGATGAATTTAAGGGATGCCATGTAGTAGAAATGGGGACCAAATTTCTACTAAATATGGAAGCCCACATCTGTTTGTGAGATGGTGCATTTATGTGGGATGACTTTGAAGGTTCCGAGGGAGATTACAGCAAAGCTTCCTACATCTGCCCTTCCTTTCCAGAGGCCACTTGCCTGTCTGGTCTCCTGTAGATAAAGACACGGGGCTACCTCTGAGCTAGAAAGTGCCTGATTGAAGTGTCAAGTTGCATCAGTAAGGACCCCACAGAAACCAGGTAGACACTCCCTGGGGTAATTGAGGAAATTTTGATAAAGAAATTATTTAAAGGCTATACAGGGTTTAGTAAAAACAGCAAGAGATGGAAAAGCATACCCAAGACTGAAAATGCTGGAGGAGTGCAGGAGGCAGGACCTGGACCGTCCCCAGGCTGATTGTGAGCACTGGTAGTCTGCACTGTGTGAGGAATGTACACGTGTGGAGTTGCTCATAATATGTCTTTCTTATCCCTGTAATTTCTGTGGAATCTGTAAGTGACATCTTGTTTCAGTTCTGCTATTTGTGCTTTGTACTTTCTCTCCTTTTTTCTTAGTCAATCTAATTAGATATTGGATCACTTTATCTTTTCAAAAACAAAATTTTATGTTTCATTACTTTTCTTTACTGTTTTTGTTTTCAGTCTCACTGCTTTTTGTCCTTTTTTCTTCTTATTTTCTTCCTTCTGCTTGTGTTTGGTGAATTTGCTCTTGCTCTAGTTTGTTGAGACAGGAACAAAGATTACTGAAGTGAGACTCCATCTCCAGTGGGAAGGCTTTCCTCTGTTCTTAATGCCTCATTCAAGATCACGTGTCTCCCTTTTGCTTAAACTTTAGTTGCATCCCACACATTGTGGTCTGTTGTATTTTTGTTTCATCCAGTTCTATGTATTTTCCAGTTTCCCTGAGACTAGTCTTTAACTCATAGATCACTTAGAAAAGTGTTGTTTAATTGACATGTGCTTAGAGACTTTGTTATCTTTGTTTTCTGGTTTGACTTCAGTGTGGTCAGAGAACATATCCTGTATGGCTCAATTCTTTTATATTTGTTAAGGTTTGTTTTGTGGCCAGGGCATGCTCTATCTTGGTGACTGTACTATAAGTGCTTGAGAACAACGCAGATTCTGTTGCTGCTGTGTGGAGTGCTCTACAGATGTCAATTAGATCATCCTGGGTGACGTATGGTTAAGTTCTTCTGTATCTTTGCTGAATTTCTATACAGTACTTGAATTTCTATACAGTACTTGTATCAGTTATTGAGAGAAAACTGTTGGATCTCCAACTATAATTGTGGATTTGTCCATTTTCAGATCAATTACTCTTTGCTCCATGCATTTTGTGGCTCTGCTGCTTGGTGATATGACCACAAGCTGCTGATAATGAACTGACCCTTCTATCATTATGGCCCTCTTTGCCTCTGGTAATTCTCTTTTCTCTAAAATGTATCTGATGCTAATATAGTTCTTCGTTTTGATTAATGTTTGCATGGCATATCTTTTAAAATTTCTTTACTTCAAATCTGCCTGTATTGTTGTATTTGAAGTGAGTTCTTATAGATAGCATATAGTTGGGTCATTGTTTTTGGTTTTTGTCCATCTTTTTTGTCCAAAGATTCAAGTGTAAATCTTTGTATTTTAATTGCTACATGTAGGCCACTTACATTTAATGTAATTATTGATGTGTTAGGGCTTAAGTATATAATTTCATTGTTTCATTTCTGTTTGTTTCCACTGTCTTATGTTTCATGACTTCCTATGAGCTATTGGAACATTTTCTTAGAATTCTGTTTTGATTTTTCTATAGAATTTCAAGCATATAACTCTTTATAGATGGTTAGTGTTGTTCTAGGTGTTACATTACACATTTGTGACTTATCATGGTCTTCTGGTGTTAACATTTTACCACTTTGAGCAAAATGTAAAAACATTACCTTCATATGGATACATTTACTCTCTCCCTTTCAAAATACAATTATCTTAAACATTTCCTTTACATGCATTGAGAACCATTATCGGGTAATGTTAAAATTTTGCTTCAACTATCTAACAAAATTTAGAAACTCAGAGGACAAGGATAGGCTATTTTGTTTACTCTTATCTTTACTCTTTGCATTGTTTCTTCATTCTTGATGTTTCAGTTTTATTCCTTTGATTTCCTTTATATTTGAATACTTTAAAAAAGAAATTTAGGATAGACTCATTGGCAATAAAATCTCTTAGTTTTCCTTCATCTCCAAATGTCTTGATTTCTCCTATTTTTCTGAACAGTGTTTTTACTCCATGTCAGTAGGATTCAGGGCTGACAGTTCCTCCCTCTCAGCACTCGAGTAACGTGGTGTCACTTCCTTTCACCTTCACAGTTTCTGGAGATTGACCGTCTCTGAGTCACTGCCCCTACGTGTAGTGCTTCATTTTGCCTTTGTGGGTTTGGGAGGTGCTCATTGTTAGGGGTGGGTTTCTTGGTAATTATGATGGACTTCTTCTTTAAATGGGTTTACCACCATTTAAAGTTCATTCACCTTATTAAATCTATAGTTTTATATTTTTCACAAAATGTAGGGAGTTTTTAGCCATTCCCTATTTGTATACCATGTCTTCCCCATCCTTTCCTCCCTCTTCTTCCAGAAACCCTACTGTGTGCCCCTGGCTAACTCTGCCTTTGTCGTGCCCCCAGCCCTAACCCTCTGTTCATTTTTTTTCCCATTCAGTTTTCTTTCTGTTAGTTAAATTGGGTACTTCTATTTTTCTAGCCTCAAGTTCTTTGGGGTTTTTTTGTTTGTTTCTTTGTTCTAGTTATTCTGCTTTTGAGTTTATGCAGTGAGAGTTTTTTAAATTGTATTTTCAGTTCTAAAGTTTCCATTTTATTCTTCTTTAAATCTTCTGTTTCTTTTCTGAGACTTCCTAATTTCTTTTTATTTGATTCAGGCATTTATTTCTGCTCTAATCTTTATTATTTCATTTCTTCTACCAATTTTGGGTTTGGTTTGCTCTTGTTTTTCTAGTTTTTTGAGATGCACTGATAGGTTGTTAATTTGAAGCTTTTCTACTTTTCTCTGATGTACACACTTATTGCTATAAACTTTCTTCCTGTTATTGCTTTTGCTGTATCATACAGGTTTTGATACATTGTGTTTTCATTTTTATTTGTTTCAATAAATTTTTTAGTATCCCTCTTAATCCTTTCATTGACCCAGTCATCATTCAGGAGCATAGTGTTTAATTTCCATGTGTTTACATATTTTCAATGTTCCTCTTGTTATTGATTTCTAGTTTTATTCCCTTGTGGATAGAGAATGTTCTTGGTATGACTTCAATTTTTTACATTTTTTGAGACTTGTTTTGTGGCCTAACGTAAGATCTATCTTTGAGAAGGATTCATTTGCTGAGCAAAAGAATGTGAATTCTGAGGCTGCTTGGTGAAACTTCTGTAAGTATCTATTAGGCCTATTGGGTCTACAACGCAGATTAAGTCCAATGTTTCACTGTTGATTTTCTGTCTGGATGAACTGTCCAGTGCTGAAAGTGGAGGGTTGAGATTGATTATTGATCAATGATTATTGTATTGGGGTCTGTCTCTCTCTTTAGCTCTGATAATATTTGCCTCATATATCTTGAGTACTCTAGTGCTGAGTGCATGTATATTGAAAATTGTTATACCCTCTTGCTAAAGTGAGCACTTTATCATAATATACTAACCCACTTTGTCTGCTTTTATAGTTCTTTTTTCTTGAAATCCATTTCATCTGATAGAAGTAAAGCTTTTGCTGCTCTTTTTGTGTTTCTATTTGCATAGAATATATTTTTCCATCGCTTAATTTCCAGTCTATTTGTATCTTTATAGATGAAATGTTTCTTGCAGACAACATATAGTTGGCTCTTGCGTTTTTATCCATTTGGCCACTACATGTCTCTTTTCTTTTTAATTTTTTTTTTTTTTTATTAAATCATAGCTGTGTACATTAATGCGATCATGGGGCATCATACACTGATTTCATAGACCATTTGACATATTTTCATCACACTGGTTAACATAGCCTTCCTGGCATTATCTTAGTTATTGTGTTAAGACATTTATATTCTACATTTACTAAGTTTCACATGTACCCTTGTAAGATGCACTGTAGGTATGATCCCACCTGTCACGTTCCCTCTGCCCATCCTCCCCCCTCCCTCTCCTCCCTCACCCACTTCCCCATGTTATTAGGTTATAAATGGATTATAGCTTTCATATGAGAGCCACAAATTAGTTTCATAGTAGGGCTGAATACATTGGATACTTTTTCTTCCATTCTTGAGATACTTTACTAAGAGGAATATGTTCCAGCTCCATCCATGTAAACATGAAAGAGGTAAAGTCTCCATCTTTCTTTGAGACTGCATAATATTCCATGGTGTACATATACCATAATTTATTAATCCATTCATGGATCGATGGGCACTTGGGCTTTTTCCATGCATTCCCACCAGCAGTGTAGAAGTGTTCCCTTTTCTCCACATCGATGCCAACATCTCTGGTCTTGGGATTTTGTGATATGGGCTAATCTTACTGGAGTTAGATGATATCTCAAAGTAGTTTTGATTTGCATTTCTCTGATGATTAAGGATGATGAGCATTTTTTCGTATGTCTGTAGGCCGTGGGCCTGTCTTCTTCAGAGAAGTTTCTCTTCACATGGCCATTGCCCAGCCTGTAATGGGGTCACGTGTTCTTTTCTTGCTTATACATTTGAGTTCTCTGTGGAATCTGGTTATTAGACCTTTATCGGAGGTATAACCTGCAAATATCTTCTCCCATTCTGAAAGCTGTCTGCTTGCTTTACTTACTATGTTCTTGGCTGTGCAGAAGCTTTTTAGTTTGATCAGGCCCCAGTAGTGTACTTTTGCCTCAATTGCCCAGGGGTTCCTCCTCATAAAATATTTGCCAAGGCCAATTCTTCAAGAGTTTTCCCTGCACGTTCTTCTATAATAGTATTTTTATAGTTTCATGTCTTATTTAAATCTTTAATCCAGTGAGAGTCTATCTTAGTTAATCGTGAAAGGTGTGTTTCAGTCTTCTACGGTTGCCAGCCAATTCACCCAGCACCATTTGTTAAATAGGGAATCTTTTCCCCACTGAATGTTTTTAATTGCCTTGTCAAAGATCAAATAACAGTAAGTAGGTGGGTTCATCTCTTGGTTCTCTATTCTGTTCCAGACATCTACCTCTCTGTGTTTGTGCCAGTATCATGCTGTTTTGATCACTATTGGTTTATAGTACTGTCTGAGGTCTGGTAGTGTGATTCCTCCTGCTGTGTTTTAAGTGCTCAGTAATGTTATGCCTATTTGAGATTTTGTCTGATTCCATATAAAACAAAGTATTATTTTTTCAAGATCTTTAAAGTATGATAGTAGAGCTTTAATAGGGATTGCATTAAAATTGTATATTAGTTTGGGTAATATGGACATTTTAACAATGTTGATTCTTCCCAGCCATGAGCATGGTATGTTTTTTTCCATTTGTTAACATTTTCAGCTATTTCTTTTCTTAGAGTTTTATAGTTCTCTTTATAGAGATCTTTCACATCTTTTGTTAGGTAAACTCCCAAAAATTTCATCTTCTTTGGCACTACTCTGAATGGAATAGATGTGGAATGGAATGGAATAGAGTCTGAAGACTCCAATAGAGTCTTCAACTGTTTTTTCAGCTTGACTATTGTTGGTATGTATAAAGGCTACCAATTTATGAATGTTGATTTTGTAACCTGAGATGCTGCTTTATTCCTTGATCACTTCTAAGAGTTTTGTAGTAGAATCCCTGGTGTTTTCCAGGTATACAATCATGTTATCTGTGAAGAGCAAAAGTTTGATCTCTTCTGACCCTATATGGATACCCTTGATCGCCTTTTCTTCCATAATTGCAATGACTAAAACTTCCATTACAATGTTAAAGAGCAGTGGGGACAATGGGAAGCCTTGTCTGGTTCCTAATCTAAGTGGAAATGATTTCAATTTAACTTCATTCAATACAATATTGGCTGTGGGTTTGCTGTAGATGGCCTCTATCAGTTTAAGAAATGTCCCTTCTATACCAATTTTCTTAAGTGTTCTGATCATGAAAGGATGCTGGATATTATCCAAAGCTTTTCCTGCATCAATTGAGAGAATCATATGGTCTTTGTTTTTTAATTTCTTTATGTGTTGAATTATATTTATAGATTTACGTATATTGAACCAGCCTTGAGACTCTGGGATAAAACCCACTTGGTCATGGTGTATAATTTTTTTGATGTGTTTCTGGATTCTGTTTGCTAGGATCTTATTGAATATTTTTGCATTAGTATTCATTAGAGATATTAGTCTATAATTTTCTTTTCTTGTTGGGTCTTTTTCCTGGTTTTGTGATCAAGGTGATGTTGCTTCATAGAATGTGTTGGGTAGTATTCCTTCTTTTTCTATATTTCAAAAAAGGTTGAGTAATATAGGTACTACTTCCTCTTTAAAGGTTTGGTAGAATTCTGATATGAAACCATCTGGTCCTGGACTTTTCTTTCTGGGGAGATTTTGGATAATTGATGCCATTTCAGAGCTTGATGTGGGCCTATTCAACATTTCTATTTCATTTTGGCTAAGTCTAGGAAGGTGGCGTGCTTCCAAGGATTGGTCTATTTCCTTCAGATTTTCATATTTTTGAGAATAGAATTTCTTTAATATTCATTAAGGATTTTTTGAGTTTCTGAGGAGTCTGTTGTTATTTCATCTTTGTAATTTCTGATTGATGAAATTAGAGATTTTACTCTTTTATCCTGGTTAGGTTAGCCAAAGGTTTATCTATTTTATTGACCTCTCAATTGCTTATTAATGCAATTGTTCAATACCATGTTGTTATTGTTCTCTGAGAACCTGTGAGCCCACTATTAGGTAGGTACCTTCTTATCTCTATTTTGCAAGAGAGGCACTAAGGCCTAGAGAAGAAAAGTAACTTAACTAAGTTAGTAAGTGGCAGAACTGGAGTTCAAAGCCAGAAGCCTGACTCCAGAGATTCAATGTCTATGTCTTCTGAGACTTGTTAATTCTAAACACCAGTAAGAGAATAAACTGCTGCTGAGACAAGAGGAAATGCTGTTTCTAGAGTTATATTTAGAGCTATAAGTAGAGCTAGAACACCTAAGGTTTGCCCCAGCAGCAATGCATAACTGAGATAATTTATGATGCTTACTAGGATGACTGCAATAGTAGATAAGATTATAAAAAGTAAACAGAAAAACATAACTATAGTCCAAAAAGTAGAAGGGAAGGGGAGAGAGCAGGAAGGGAACAGGGGAGGCGGAAGGAGGGAGGGTACTTTGGGGGACCTCACCTAATGTTCATGATGCAATGGTACATTTCAAAACTATTAAGAAAAGAGTATAATTGTGATGGATGTGTCAATCAGTTCAATGTGAGCATTTCACATTGTATATCAAATCAGTACAGTGAACCTCATAAATACATCAATGTACACAGTTATGATTTAATAAAAATAAAAAAAAAACAGAAAAAGTTGAACAGTTTGTTATTGATTCAAATTGCCAATTTGAAAGCTGCTTATAAACCAATCCTCCTCAAAAAACAAGCAAACAGAAAAACCAATATAGTTTTTTGATTCCTTTTCTTTCCTTTTCTTTTTCTTGCCACAAAACAAATCACACTGTGAATTCATCTAAAGATTTTGAGTTAACTAATATACACCTATATAGAGCTTTTGGGCACAGAGTATATGCTACTTTCTGGGGAATGAAAACTAAAGATGAACAAATTTCTGTTACCAAGGAACTGCCAGCTTTGTAGGAGCAGCTTTGGGGCTAGCTCAGTGGTGTGTACAGGAGTTCCAGAGAACCAAGGGTGCCCTGGGGAGAGGGGACCCAACATGGGTGAATGGAAGCAGAGAGAATCTCCTGGCAAAGGTAAGTCTTGAATAGCAATTTAAGGCAAGGATTAAATGTGAATTGACTTAGCCAAACATATTTTTTATTTGGGGTGATCTAAAAGGTACACCAAATATAAGTACCTTAGAAAAACAGTACCAAGCTAGCAACGAAAAAGAACTGCGGTGGGTAAGTCCATGGTTAATTTGCAGCTTCTTATGGAATCTAGTCAGGGACATAAATGGTATATATATATAGTTTTAACCTAAGAAGTATTTCAGTTGCAAATAATAACTCAGTTCAAAAAAGTGTAATAAAAATGTATACAGGGAAGGAATGGATTGATTCACTTGATGAAGTTTGCTGTGCTTCTATTTAGGGGCTCAGACGATTGGCTCTCTCTTTATCTCTCATTCTGCCTATCTTTGTATTGGCTTCCTTTAGACAGGCTCTGTTCAGAAGGCAGTAAAATGGCCTCCAGAACTCTATAGTAACCAACAGAGCTTCTTACCAACCCTTGCTGGAAGAGAGCTTCTTTTTTCTTGCATATGCCTGCGAAAGTCCTAGGTGACTTTAATTCGTATTTCCAAGTCACCTACATATTTCTGAACATTCCCAAAGGGATGCAACACCTTGATGGGCCATATCTGGGTCATGGAAGGAGATGGGGGACAGTCGGCCTCACTCAAACTACTTGGACTGAAGTAGGGGTGGTACTTTAAAGAAAAGGTAAGGTCCTGTTACTAACAGACAATGTCTGGCAGCCAGTAAAAAAAATAGATGTTCACAGCAACAGTACTTTTTCTATCTGGAATGTTTGCACACAATATCTTACTCTAGAACATTGCAATAAGGACAATTTAATGTGTATGTGGCTGTATGTGTTTGGCAAAATTCTTCAAGATGTTGGTCTGTGCAAAGATTTCTTGAGTAAGACCTCAAAAGCATAGGCAACTAAAGCAAGAACTGACTAACTGAACTTCATCTAGATTCTCCACCACAAAAGAAATAACTAAGTGGGGAGAATAAAATATTTGCAAACTTTTCAAGTGAAAACAGGTTAATAATCACAATGTATGAGGAATTCAAACAACTCAGTAGTAAAAAACCAAATAATCTAATTAAAAATAGGCAAGTGATTTGAATAGACATTTCTTTCTTTCTTTCTTTTTTCTTTTTTGAGACAGTAAACCTCTGTTGCCCTGGTTAGAGTGCCACAGTGTCATAACTTACAAGAACCTCATCAAATTCTTGGGCTCAAGCAATCCTCTTACCTCAGCCTCCTGAGAAGCTGCGACTACGGTACCCGTCATAGCACTTGGCTAGTTTTTCTATTTTTAGTAGCGACAGAGTCTACCTCTTGCTCAGATTGGTCTCAAACTCTTGAGCCCAAGAAATCCACCTGCCTTGGCCTTCCAGAATGTTAGGATTTCAGGCATGAGCCACCATACCTCACTCAAATAGAAATTTCTTAAAAGAAGACATACACATGGAAAATAGGTATATAAAAAATGCTCAGCATCACTAATCTTCAGGGAAATGCAAATCAAAGCCACAATGAGATATTATTTCACCCCAGTTAAAATGGCTGTTATCAACACTATAGAAAATAACAAATGCTGGATATCAGAGTCATCCTTGGTAATATCCCAGTAACCCAGATATAACCATTACATATTTATTGTGTGCTTTCATCAAAATATCACATGTACCCTGTAAATATGTACCACTATTAAGTGTCCATAATACATTTAAAAAATAAAAATAAAATATTTGGATGGAAACAAAATAGCTTTAAGGAATCCTGAAAGGATTTCTGAGGTCTTCAAGCATGCTCTTCCCTTTGTTGAAGTGTCTCTATCTTCACCCTCCCACATGCTGACTGACATCTATTCGTGCTTTATATCTCAGCACTAACATCAGTTTTGCAGGAAAACTTTCCTTAATTTAGCAAATATTTTAGTGTCTCTGTTAAACATAGTTGTCACTACTTTGTTTTCAAGTCCTGAGCACAAGTCTTGTTGGTGTTATTGTAATATTTACCTGCTTATTTTCCCTGACCATTTTCAAGGTCCATGAGGACAGAGAATGTAACCAGATCTCTCACTTTTGATTTTCCAGTGCCTAGCACAGTGTTTAGCAAAAGTGGGTACAAAGTATTTGTTGAATTAGTAACTATCCCCAAATTAAGCCTTGAAAATCTAAAATATATGGGTAAACATTTTTAAAAAATTACCAAACACGTTCCTTTAAGTTTTTCTCTTAAAAGTTATATCTAACAACTGGGCACCAAAGACTTCTGTACTATGTATTTCTGATGAGAGTCATAGTAGTTTGCTTTTCCTTAAGGATATTTTATCTTATGTAGTGGACTTCTAAGGAAGGTGAAGAACCAAATTTGCTGAATTCATTAAAGATTTTGTCCTGCACTCTTGTAAACTCAGAACACTTCAAACCCAAGTGGGGTATAAGTAAATAAAAAATAAAGAGTAATAGTTTTTACTTTCTGAAATTAAACTCAAAACTAAAACAAGTACTTTGTTTCCCATGGATATCTTTTTAAACCCATGGTAAGTATTTGAAAAGAGCTGGGAGTTAAAGAGAACCTGAAGGGGACTTAATTATTGCATTGGCGAATTTTTAGCTTGAAAAAAATGGTAAAGCTATGTAGTTGTAATTACTATTATTAGAAGCAGAGCTGAGTTCATTCATGGTGGATTATAGTCCATAGACAGCATCTCCTCTCTGCTCCCCTTTGCTGCTGAGAGATTTATAAAGCTGAAGTTTCTGTTGATCTACCTCCCCCTGGCCTCCTGCATACTGGTGAAGCCATCAGGAGCCTAAGAAGGAGGTTCTCAAGAAAATGTGGATAAGAACAGTAGCTGATTTGTCACCTTCTCTTTCTCTCATAGGGTTCCTCCTGTTTGGCCTAATTTCCAGAGCACAGATGGAAAATGGGCAAAACGAAGGAGTGTTCCATTTAGACAAGGACCAAACCTCCCCCTCTGCAGAATGGATCTGATACCCAAGCACTTCTTTGGGAGCTGAGCTTCCAAGTGTGCACCATGATCCTGATAATCAACAGATTTCTGTAACATTGCCTCAGGACCTTGAGGTAGAAGAGGAATAAAAGAAGAGAAAGTGTGTTCCTTGAAGATTCTGGCTACATATGAGGGTTTTTCATGGAAAGGTAGTGTTGAAACAATGTGCTTCTTGTGCTGGCTTTATGGAGAAGCCTCATACAAAAAGTTTTTCTAATTCCATTTCTATATTATTTTTAAATTTTAATACTAAATTAAATCAATCAGTTTTGTTGAAATAGTGTTTGTCTTGCTGATTATTCTTACTGAAAACCCAAGGTATTTGGTCCTGTACAGAATAAAATAGATCTGTACAGAATAGCTGATGTTGTAGCACTCAGGGCTAAGGAAGAAAGAGTTCCTCCCCACCTTTTTTTAACCCATGGCCTAACAGATTAACAAGCTTAAAAAGACTCAAACTAGACTTGACCTCAAATAATCTTTCCAGAGTCCTTAATAAGCTAAGTATAAGTGAATGGTAACATATGGAATTCATTTTCAAAAAAATAGATCTTGAATTTAAATGAATAGTATTTGAAAAAATACATTTTAGATTTCAACAAGTTTGAAATAGCTAGAAGCAAGTCCAAGATGTTTAGTGAATTAATATGCCTTTTCTACTTTGACTCTCTATGTCTACTGCCCAAATTTCAAAGGAAAGAATGGGCAATATAATTGGGCAAGACTATGTCAAAATAATATCTAAACGACGAGGTGAAACTAGTAAGAAATTTGTAAAAGCTTTTTTGGCATTTGAAAGAGAAAAAACAGATTAAAGAAGTTAGTGGTAGTGGTCTACTAATGAGGTAGGATTTTAAATGCTTTTCTCTTTCTAGGGTTCTCAGTCCACTGTCTAAATTGTCTTTGTTTCATAGAAGTCAAAGACTTTTTAAAATGTGGATAAATTCTGTATAGAGAGGAGGATAACTAGCTTTCACTGTTGTTTGACTTAAGGGAAAAAGTTGTAGAAGTTTCACAGACAGAACCTTAATCTAAGGAATTTTAAAACAGAGGTTATGAGTAATCTGAAAATTAAAAAAAAAAAAAAAAAAATTAAAGGCTCATGCCTGTAATCCCAGAATGCTGGGAGGCCAATGCAGGTGGATTGCTTGAGCTCAGGAATTTGAGACCAGCCTGATAGAAAAGTCAGCTGGGCATTGTGGCAGGCACCTGTAGTCCTAGCTACTTGGGAGGGTGAGGCAAGAGAATCTCTTGAGTCCAAGAGTATGAGGCTGCTGTGAGCTAAGATACCACACCACTCCACCCAGGGTTACAGAGTGAGGCTCTGTCTCAAAAAAAAATTACAAATTAAAACCTTAAATAATTATTAGTGGTAAATCGCTTATGAACACAGCCGATTGTAATCCTCATTACTTCCTGAGAGACTGGCATGATTAACCCCACCTGCCACAATGGTTGCTCTTAGTCTATTCACCAAACTGGCTTTATGATTCTCCCTTATCTAAATATTTTCTTATTACTAAAGATGAAAAGAAATGCCGGAAACAATGAGAAGCTCTTCCAACAGCTTGGAAATTTTAGGGTTGAAATTTTAAGTCACTATAATGTTCAATCATCAATGACCATGAAGAACATTTCTTCACCAGAGAAGTTTGTAGGTTCAGCTTGAAAATTTGGGAAGCAGGTGAAATTAAGTAGTCCTGGCATACATGCTCCCAAGTGACCTGCAATGAATGGTGTCTTTTATAGTTCTTTCCTATTGAATGCAGAAGGAACTTGTTACTTCTAACCAATGGCAACTGGATACTCTCCCATTAATATGTTTCATTATAGATGACTCCATCTCAACAGATTGGAGTAAGAGAGATTCTCCTGGGATCTCAAAGAAAAAAGATACATGAAGCCATCTGAGGGGTCACAAGGCAGGGAACTGAGTGGTGCCTGGGGCTGAGGGCAACCTCTAGTCAACAGCTATTAGGAAGCCAGGACTGTTGGTGGTATAGCACGAGGAAAGAAATTTTGCCAACAATCACATGAGCTTGGAGATGGATTCTTCCTAACTTGGGCCTCTGATAAGAACATAGTCTGGGGACAGTGCCTGTGACTCAAATGAGTAGGGCACTGGCCCCATATACTAGAGGTGGTAGGTTCAAACCCGGCCCTAGCCCAAAATTGAAAAAAAAAGAAACAAACAAACATAGCCTAGCTGACACATTGATTGTCACCTCATGGGATACTGAGAAGAAGACTCAGTTAAGCTGTGCTTAGACTTCTACCTACAACTGTGAAATAATAAAGTTTGTTGCTTTAAGCCACTAAATGGATGGTAATTTTTATATAGCATGGAAAACTTATACAGTAGTTGACTTGTTCAAGGTACTCCTCCAAAAGATGGGTTATTCTACTATTTCTCTCTTGATAATCTCAAAAGATCTCACCACTTCCTTAGAAATGTGAGGAAAAAAACCCCAGAAATTAATATCTCACTGAATTAATTTTCCACAAGTAAAAGTAACTTTAATGGAGTTAATTGAAAGTGAGGAGGAAAACATTTAATAAGAGAAATTCACGGCAAGGCTATGAAATAACTTAGCTATACTGACCTTTAGGTAATGAAGTTTGGGATAAATACAAGAAGTTATTAATAGTTACCTGAGAAATTAAACTAAGACTTGGAAAATTAGAAAGTTTTAATACTATTTTTTTGAAAATCATCTAAGAAACGTTATAAGCCCAAGTAAACATACTGACACCCAATCCATGATTGTTCTCAGTGGTGAGGGCTCTTTTTCTCCTTTTCAAATAAATCATCTTAATCATCTATTCACAACGTAATATTTATTTCATGCATCATGACAGACCACTGACTACATTTTGAAATACATTGATTTGACTTTGGTTCCTTTGGAGTCTATATTCTATATTCTTCTTTCTTAATCTTAATTAACAGTTGCAAACAAATGGGAGGGGTGTCAGGGACATATGAAAACAAACTTCCCTTGAGGCCCCAATTGCTATGCACTTAAAGCTTTCTTTCATTTTTCCTTCCTCTCTACAAAACTCAGCTCTGATAAGGTGTTCTGGTATCAGGAATGCAGGTCTTTAAGTTAATGCTTTATATTCTCAGGACAATTTACACTTTCAAAACTTCTTCCATTCATTTATTCGTGTGATACATTTTAACTGAGTAATATCTAGATGTCAACATATTAGATGCTAGAAACACATAATGGTGAGAAAAATAGACTTTCATAGGGACATTAATTAAATGATCTCAGATGTGGCGGCACCTATAGCTCAAAGGAGTAGGGCACTGGCCCCGTATACTGGAGATGGCGGGTTCAAACCCAGTCATGGCCTAAAAATGCAAAATAAAATAAAATAAAAAATAAATCTTAGAAATTCCAACCTCCTTCCAGCATAGTTTGGTTTATTTTGAGTTTAGCCTCTTCTACATCATGGCCCAGAGAGAGACCTCTTAAGACACTTACTGTTTGAAAGCTATCCACACACTGCAATAATTTATATATGGTTTAGAAAGAACATCTTTTTCATTATAGGACCATTACATATACTTTCTGGATGCTTCAAAAATTTTGGCAATGAAAGAACCCTCTGTTACAGGAAGAAGGCATCAGGCAGAAAAAAAAAAAAAAATGGGGATTAGCTCGATAGCTCTTTGTTTAGTGCAGTGGAGAAAAATCCCAGGAGAGAGAGACTGAGCAGCAGCACCCAGCATTGTGTCCCTGGAATGAACACGCTCACCTAGATAAAGGCAGGCTAGGCTGTTCATTACTAAGGTCTGAAGTCAAGTTTTGAAGACAGTAATCTGACAGTAACCCAAAGATTGGGTTCAGTGTGGTGACAAAAAGAAAGGAAAATGAGAAATGGGAGCAATGTGTACAGCTTTATCTACTGAGGCTAAGATATAAAATAGAATTATTGATGGGAGGAGGGTTGATATACCTTGTATTTCTCTTTATATTGTTTGTTCTCTTTTAATTTTTTTCCATTTCAATTCTCATCCTCTCACAAATGCCTATATTTTTAAAAATCACTATATGTTTTTACACTTTTTGTTTCTTACTTCTTATATAACAGCTCATTCAAGTACCTTTGAGGCAGCCTGTTAGTAAACTAAAATGAGTAGGTAATTGAAAAAGTAACTTTCTGGACTTGGGATTCTTTGGTGTGTAATAAATTTGGAAAATGCTGGAGATACATCTAGATGTTCTTCAGACAGTATCTTTAAAAGAACATAAAAAAAAAAAAAATGAAATCAATTACCCCACACAAAACTCATTCTCCTTCCTATACTTTTTGTGTTTGACCTATTTGTACAATTTGTATTTTCATGCCATTGGAAAAACCCCCCACAGTATTCAAACAGTGACCCTCCATAGTTGATCACCTCCCTACATTGACTACTTCCTTAAATTGACCTAATTTTCATAGATAGGACATGTATCACATGTACTTATCAATACGGTAGGCCTGGTTTCTTACATTGACCACCTCTGTCTGTTGATCAGTTTGTTGTTACAGTTCCTTGGATGGTCAACTTGCAGCAGTTCTACTATATTTGATGGATAGAAACTATAAATTAATAACATTTATTGAACATTTACTGTGTGAAAGATGATATGCATCTCTTTCATAGATCAAAATAATTACAATGATAAGTTTTGGCTTTAACATCTTCTTGGGGAAAAATTCAAGTTGTTGTTTAAGGACAACTCATGCATATGATTATAAACAGGTTAAGATAAAAAGTGATTGTATTTTTCAAGGTGCTTCTTTAGTTTCTTTTCTTTTTCTTTTAGATACAGAGTCTCATTTTATCACCTTTGTTAGAGTGCTATGGCATCACAGCCCACAGCAACCTTCAACTCCTGGGCTTAAGTGATTCTTTTGTCTCAGCCTCCCAAGTAGCTGGGACTACAGGTGCCTGCCACAATGCCTGGCTGTTTTTTGTTTTTGGGTTTTTTTTTTTGTTGTTGTTGTTGTTGTTGCAGTTTGGCCAGGGCTGGATTCGAACCCAGCACCCTCGGTATATGGGGCTGGTGCCTTACCCACTGAGCCACAGGTGCCACCTGGTGCTTCCTTTTATACTTCATTAAAATTTTGAATCTGAGAAACACTATAATATTTGACCTAAAGCCCTGATATAGCCAAAAAATATTTATATTCCCTCAACAAGAAAGTTACAGAAACAGGCCCCGAGGTGGGGAAGATGAGAAGGCATCTTGGAAATCACAATCAGCTAGAGTAGGTAGAGTTAGGTAGACTGTAGGGCAGAATGGGACACATGCCACAGAACAGGAGGTTCCAATGAAGAACTTCCTCTGGGTCTAGTGTTTGAATAGACTCAGAGGAAGGATCTGAGCCTGGCTTTGAAGAGAGGATCAGCAGAGATGGCCTGTGGGAAGGGAGCTGTACCAAGTGGGAGGATGAGTAGTCCTGGAGGAGGTGAGCAGGGCCTCAGGGGCTTTTGGGGGGGGGGGGAAATAAGAACATGCCAGGGTAATTGCAGCTTCTGTAGAAGGCTAAGAGCTCCTTACATGTCAGGGTAGAGTTTGGGTTTTCTGTGGGGATTTACTGAAGGTTTTTCACCAGAATAATTGCAGAGCCATGGCTGAGAATGACAGGCATAGAAGCCATATTGATTCCTGGAGCAGGGAAGAAATTGGGGATAGGTGGCCAGGTAGGACTCAACAAAAGGTATTGGCGAGAGAGTAGACTCTGTGGCAGCAATGATGGCAAGAGGGCAAGTGCAGATGCAAGGGGTCCAGGGCAAAGGGCCCACAAGACCTGGCCCCTCAGGGGCTGAAGGGGCTGAGGGTGTCTGAGGAGCTTAGAGAGACAGTCAGGGCAGTATATCGCTGGGGAAAGGTGATTTCCATTTGGGTCAATAAAGTAATTGGTTTTTAATTTTATTTCTAGGAAAATATTGTATTTTATTATGGTTTAAGAAGAGATAGGGTAACATTCCATTCCTAACGCTTCATTTTCAGATATAAGTACCAAACTGGAGTTCCACAGCAAACACTGTGGGTGATGTCTTGGTGTATTTCTCTAAGAAGCACTAAGAAGCCAAGGAGAACTGCCCTTTTTCTAGACACTTCCTGGAAACAGCTGGATCCTCTCATTCTTTGGATCTCAGTTTAAAGGACTCATCATCAGCGATCACCTCACCTGAGAGGAGGTGTCATGTCGTGACTGCACCTGTAGCTCCCTTCATGACACTGGCTACACTTCCTGTTCATAGGTACATATCTGTGGGCTTATTATCTGGGTACATTTCTACTGAAAGCTTTAAGGTAAGAACTTTAAGTTTTTAATTAAAAAATTTCTGAATGTCACTAATATATCCTGAGAATGTAACATATGCTAACATTTAGTAGAATAAATGAATACTAAATGTGTGTTGTCATCTGACCAAGGCAATTTTTATAGCTCAAATGAAAATGTACATTACTGGAGGTTTCATACAATGTGGGGAATTAGGAGAATATTTACAGATCATCTAGGGAAAAGACATTAAAAAGAATTCACGCTTGTGGGATTGTTTACCTAAATATTTTTTTTCTGACATCTGCTTTCATTTGACCTAATAGCAGATATGGTAGTTTATTTGGTCAAACTAAATTCCTTTAGTGAGTGAATGATTGCTCACCCTTTTTCCTCCTTTTCCCTTCAAGCAAGTAGGACAAAACCCCCCTTGCTTAGTATCAGCTCTCAGGAAGGTGGGGCAGAATGTAATTTGTAACCTGTAAGCAGAAGATGCTTGAGGTGCAGTGAGCTATTGAAAGGGGCTGCAATCCATACTCACACTCAGAAGGGTGTACTGACTGTGTGCACTCATAAATACACGCAGATAAGCTTTAAATAAGATGTTGTGGTTAATAAATTAAAACACCTGTCAAATGTCTTCTCAATCAAGAGATATTTTAAAAGACTGGTTCACACAGTAGATGAAGTATATTTCTTTCTTTCTTTCTTTCTTTCTTTCTTTCTTTCTTTCTTTTTTTTTTTTTGCAGTTTTTGGCAGGGGCTGGGTTTGAACCCGCCACCTCCGGCATATGGGGCTAGCGCCCTACTTCTTTGACCAACAGGCACCGCCCGGATGAAGTGTATTTTGACTGTGGGACTCTGGGAAGTGGGCAAAGCATGAGATTATGCCAAATAGTTCTCTGAGTAGTCCCACCTGTTCATCTCCCATAGTGAGAGTCCCCCTTGCGCCATGTACGCAGTATTTAGTCTTTTTATTTTGTGCTAAACTCATGAGGGCAAAATGTATCTTATTGTGACTTTAATTGCTAGTGAAAATGTATGCCTTTTAAGATATTTAATATATTTTTTAGTCATTTAGATTTTTTTCACCCGTGAAATGCCTCTTCATGATTTGTGTTCTCCTTTCCTATGGGTTATGTGTTTGTTACAGATTTGTATGAGGTTTTTTAAAAAATATATTTTGGTATACATCCTTTTCTCTTTTGTTTGTGTGCATTACAAAACCTTCTTCCAGTGTGCAACTTTTTTCACTGTTTATGGTCTGTAGTAGCATTTGATGGAAAAAAGTTAATTTTTACTTTGTCAAATTTGCCAATCTTTTTCTTTATGGTTTGCATGTTTTAGATTTTAAGAAATTCTTTTTTTTTTTTTTTTTCTTCCTCTAGGTCATAGTGTATTCTCCTTTATTTCTCCAAAAATGTTTGAAAATTTGCCTTCCACGTTTTTAATGATCCTAAAAGAATAAGTTTTGTACACTTACCTTCGTCATAATGTGTTTTTATGGTTATGTAGCAGGTGTCTTATGCCTGCCGACTGCTACTGTGTAAGCTAAGATATATTACAACAGACCTGCCAAAATATGGCAATTGTACAAATCAGAGCCACCAATTGTTATCTTGGAATAGACTTGCAAGCTTAGTTCCAAAATTCAACTGTATGACTTCTTGGAAAGCACCTACTCATTATTTCAGTTATTTTAAAGGTTGCACGCTAATTTTATATTTCACATCACATTTTACAGTTGCATTTCAGTCATTAGGTAGTAATGTAACCTGACTTTACCTGGAAAAAATGTTTGTGAAAACATGGAATGAAAAGATTTACTACAGGCAATACTATGAGAAATATTGTTTGGCAATGTTTAGATGTCAGTAAAAAAGTAGCCAATGTCGCTAAGAGGTAAGCAGCAGCTTCTTTTCCAACTGTTCCTAATATTTTATTTTCAGTCTTTTATTAGTGATTTTGCATATGTTAGCAAATTCAATGTCTTGGGGTCTCATTTTGGAGGTTAAAAATCCTTTCCTACATGATCTAAAAAGAAATGTGTTTAAAAATTATCTGGAATTTTCTGTATTTTTGTCCTCTCTAACAGACACCAGGGCAAACTTTTAAGGATGTCTAGTCTCAGTGAAAAACTATAAAAAATGGCTTTAATTTTTTTCAATATAATTATTTTACAAGGAACAGTTAAATACCTGAATTATTTTTGTCATTTCTTTAGTGAATAAAAGAAGATCTAAAACATGTTGATTACTACTAGTAATATTTGGATTTAATTGAAATGGAATTTTTCTAATCATATATTGGTGCTGGTGTCTCATTTCATGTCTGTATAAAATTCAGTGATAAATGGACATTATATCAGAAATCTGCCCCCATGAAGGTCACAATCTCAAAGAAAATTAATAATTTAGTTTCCAAATATTGCTAGACAATAAAGCAATTTGAGAGAAGTGTTATTATTTCTTGGGCATTTAAAAATATAGGCTAGGGATAGCAATATAGCCTGGCTGAAACAATACAGGATAGTAAATATTCAAGTGTGTCAGAATAAAAAGAGGTAGTATAGTTAAGCGTAATCCCAAGTAATAACCATCTGGGCCACTGGCCTGCTTTTGAACTGAGAACACACCTGCTTCACTTTGAATCCTTTGCCAGAATGTATAAAACACTTCGAGCAGGGATTTCAAGGATAGTCAATACAGATTATTGCAGAATCTTATTTATATGACACCCTGGGTGTTCTGAGAAGAACCTGGGAAACCTATCCAATAGTTTACAGACCAACGGGACTTCCATATTAGGCTTTGCATTGGCTCTGGGCATGATATGGGCTCCCATTGCATAATCCCTCTTGATGGAGAGGTACCTCTTGCAGTGAAAGTCAAATGCATTATTTTGGCTACTCAGTCTTTCCAGCTGCCACATGTCTTATTTTATGTTGAGTGGGCAGCTGGTTACAGCTGCCAGGAGACAATTTTATCCACTAAAGTCTTTTGATGAAGGCTGGTACTGCTGGAAACTCAAAATATGGGTGGTAGGTGTCTCCACAGTGATGCTGATGAGAAGTTCAAGCAGTTTTGAGATTTTGAGAGGATTCTTCTGACTGCAGACAGATTCTGAAGCTTTAGATTCCAATCCTGACCCAACATTCCATGTTTTGTGGACTAATCATTCATCCCCTCGGAACTTTATTTATTTATTTTTTTTTTACAGATGATCTTGGCATCTTGCTTCTACCTCTGAATTCTCAAAAATGGATAGACATGGGAATGAAAGGGAAAAGACAAAGGATGACAGCCATTCAGGGTAATGTCTCTGCAGAATGATCAGTGTTTCGGTGCCAGCTGAAGAGTCTGCCCTCCCGAAGGTCTTGTTCCAACTCTTGTTTCAAAGTTATACAGAAGCTCTAGCAACCATGTTGGGCCACAAGATGGAAGATGTGTTGTGGAGGTCAGAGCAGCAGGTAAGAAGGAGCAGGCAAAACAGTTGTGGATGCTTATAGTAGGGATGATCGGTGAAAAAAGACCACATTTCTGCCTTGTTTGAGTCCTGGTTGTAGTGTGTACATGAGTGTACTGCATTTGTTAGAGCAGTCAGGCCAAACCTTCACACCAATAAAACATCTTTTGTGCTTTCTTTCCCTTGTAAGGAAGCTGTGCGTACCTCTTAGGAGTGTTTTATGATACAAATATGAAAAGATGTTCATTAGCCATAAAACCTTAGAGTAGAACACAACCCAAATCTGTCACCTAACACCAGAGTAAGAGCCCACCTTCTGCTGGAGTACCATCAGGCACCATCACCCTACTTGGGTCAATATTAGCTGCCCTAGGTAGACAACGCAAATTCAAGCTGGAAACAGGAAAGGCGTATCCTATTCCTGATTCACAAATTTACTTTCAAACTTTATTGATTTCTTCCTTTTCTTGAATTTACCTTTGTCTCTTGGTAGCCTTTACTTGTTGTAGTTTTTTCCTTTGTAGGTAAACATCAGAGTCTGTGCGCCTCTTCCATAGGATACATAAAGAAAGAATGTGTTCCCTTAATAATAAGAAATGGTTACTGAATACTAACCAGGTCCAAGGCTCTTTCCTCTGACTATATGCATAGCCTCATCTAATCCATAAGCCTACTAAATAATTTCTACTAATGTCCTGTTTAATTGAATGTTAGCTGACTTGCTCATGGCCACACAGCTAGTAAGAGACAGAGTCAGGGTTTGAGCTCAGAAAGTTCCATCACAGAGCCTACACTATATAAAATCTCTTACTGTACCTCTTTTTTTTTTTTTTTTCTGCTCTCAGATCTTGATATCCCCTCCCATTAATAATTACTCCTACAACAGAATATTCATGGTATTTTCTTATACATTTCCCTTGTCATTGTTATTTCTCTGTCCAGGTCCTCCTCTTGCAGGTTGGTTACATTGCTGATGCACTTGGTCAAGTAGAAGATGGGCAGCGCTGAGTGAGCAGGCTATGTCACCCCTGCACATAGAACATTGAGTCATTTACCAGCCTTCTGTGGGGCCTTCCTTCTCTTTCTCCCTCCATGAATGAGCCTTTGTCAAATGGTTTGCTGCTCCAGAAGTATAGTTTTCTTATTCCTTTGTTATCAGAGAAAGTGTATTACATTTTAGAACTTATTTTAATATTATTTTCCCCTTGATTTATTATACATGGTGTAGCATATACATTGTAACTGAGAGGAAGTCCTTGGGTCTGGGAAGTGCTTCAAGGAAGTGAACATATTAAGAATAGTAAAGAATTGTAATGACATGCTAAATTTAGAAAAACAACAAGGAAAAAACTGTAGATGACTATAAAACTATTCCAACCAGCTTTGGTAATTAGATTAATGATGGTACATTTGAATACTTTCATTTGTTCTCTTCCATTTCATTTACATAGTTATATAGTTTTAATGTTATAGAATTTAGGCAGCGTACTATATCTACAAATCACAAACATTTCATCAAAATGCATGAAAGGTGGTCTTGACTTACCAACTGACTTTTCTTACACTATGGGTAATGCTCATTCTTGTATTGAACTTCACTTCTGCTCTGTATTACTGTAACTACTACATTTCCATTGCAATTTAGGAAGATCAGGAATCCTGGGTCGACCCAAGTGAAAGTTCAAATATAATGTGGGATGAATCAAGATGAAATCAGCCAGTGGAACTAAATAAATATAAAATATTTTCTTTTCTAATGGCATGTTTATTGGAGTTTGCATCTTGTAGGAACTCTACAATTCAGAATTAAAGTAATGATTTGGTTGCTGGTCTCATTGATTATATAACAGGTGGACCCTATGTAAGGAAACACATGTTGGGTACCATGGCATCTGCCGTATTAGATTGGAATACCGTTTATATCATATGACATCATAGAAGGGAAGGAGACAGAGACAGGTGTCAAGGGAAGGGAAGGCTACTGGGTGAGCCACTAAACCTCCTCCATCTTACATTGAGATTCCCATCAAGTTTAAAACTACTAACACCATAGAGTATCTCACACAGAAATAAATGCCAGCAAATAATAGTGAGGTAGTTTTCATAACAGCATCTGATGTTTGAAATTTCATAATTGAGAATTTTTTTTCTTCATTATAATTTGGAGAGGCATCTCATTTCAAATGTCTCTGGGGGCATCTGTGTTAAAAGATACCTTGTGCTTTTAAAACATTCTGGTTTAAACAAAGCTAAATTTCTTCTTTTCTTCCAAATTTCTCAAAAGTTTTAATATGGCAAGCACTTTGAGAATCTAGAGGACATTAGGACTTTCCTAAACTTACTTGGCCATAGAATCTTATTTTTATTTTTCTGCAGAATGCCATCTAGAAATTAGTATTGCATGGGATATACTTTTAAAAATGCTCGTTTGAGGACTTGTTGGGTAGCTCCGATATTAAAATAAAGCATGGTAAAATTAGTTCAAGTTAGGAGTTGAAATAAATTAGCATGTATAGTAGCATTATGTTAATAATAGCATAAAGTACTAAACCTTGCTGAATATTTTATAAATGATGCTAGAAACTGAATATCCACCTTAAGTTAGAGGAGGGCTCCCAGCAGTTTATAATTTCACTATTAGAGCATCCACTAAGATTCCAATAACTTTTGGAAAGTCCTTTTGCTTACAAGAAAATCTGAATTTGGTTGATAGGCCATAAACCTTGCCTCCCTCCTTGGTCTTCCCATATATTTCATGTCCTCTGAAAACCTTTTCAGTTTCTATTGAGTTTTTAAAAGTAATGTGTCAGGTTCTAATGCTCCTGCTGGTTTAAGGAAAAATGCACTCACTAATAAATTATAATGAATTGTCAGTCTCCACAGGCCTGTGACCTCCCGTCAGTGGGGGGTGGGAGGCTCAACTCCATTTTCCCCTGTTCTTGTTGGAGCCACTTTTCTTATTCTAGCCTGTCCTCTTAATTTATGGGTGGGCTGCCCACAGGACAATTCACCTGCAAAAATAGTTCATGCTGTGGTGTTTATTATACTAAGTAGGTTTCATGCTGACTGAGAGTTTTTACAAGGGGATGGAGTTGCTGTCAAGATCTTCCATCATCCCAGCAAAGCTGGTGCTCAAATTCTCTCATATTTCAGCATATTAAATTTAGAGGGGGGTGGAAATGGGATGAATGAGGGCGAGATAGGAGACAGTGGCGTAAAGTCTGCTTAAATGTCTTGTTCAGGGGCCTCTGTCAATGTGACTTCAGTAAAACGTATCAACAGGACAGCAAAATAAAAAGGCCTACGTTAGAACATTAAAACCATCCTCTGCTAGCACAAGGTAATGAAAAATCTCTGGGCCCTCCGTGAAGGAATGCTACAATGTGTGGGTTTAAGTGGATTTTTTTGTAAGCTGAGTGAAATATTCATTGGATATGTTTTCTTTCTTCTCCAGTTTTAAACATTCCTGGCTTATTAAATTAATATGTCCTTTTTGTAGAGAATTTGAAAAGAATAAAATACTGTCAAAAAAGAGGGGGAAAAAAAAAAACCCTTACTAACCTTTCTTGGTGCTGAAACTTTAACACTGAAATTTTCTTTTCAGTGAGTCTATGCATTTTTTTCCACAGTTGTGACAGTGTGACATATAAAATTTTGTGCCTGATTTTTTGCCTAGCATAGTACATTAGCATTTCTCCTATTATTGAAAACCCTTGGCGCGTGTCTATCATTTCTAACGCTGAGCAGTGTGCTTTACAGCATGCATGCAACGTTTAGACATCCTCCCGCCATGGAATTGCCTTAATACCAAGCTCAGCGTCGCGGGCTGTATATTTCACTTTCCTTTTCTCCTTCTCCTTCTTCACAAAGTCTCAACGATCAAGTTGCTTCCTGGAGCGCAGGGCCTTGGCTGCTCTGCCTGCCCGCAGGACTCCCCGGAGGGCAGAGGCAGCCGGGGGCTGCGCGGGGAAGCTGCGGGAGCCGCTCAGGCTCTCTCAGCTCTGCTCCCTGCGCAATGTGAATTCTGTGTCTGCCTCGTTCTCCCTTAAATCTCCAGGTTTTCTCACTTGCGGTGCATCTTACAAGGGTAAATGTGAAACTTAGTAAATGTGGAATGTAAATGTCTTAACACAATGACTGAGAAATTGCCAGGAAGGCTATGTTAACTAGTGTGATGTCAAAGTGTCAACCGGTCTGTGAAACTAGTGTATGATGCCCCATGATCATATCAATGTACACAGCTATGATTTCATTAAAAAAAAAACAAACAAAACAAAACTCCAGGCCTTCTTGCAGGCCTGGCACATTGTAATTGGTTCATAAATATTAATACTTATATTGAATTAATTTATAACACTGAACCATTAGATTATTTCTCTTTGCTTTTCTTGGCTTTTATGAATCTTATAAAAAAAACTTTGTGCTTAAATTTGTATCTGCATGTTGGAATTTCTCTTTAAAATTGATTATTATTAATAGAATGGAAAGTTCCAGGCCAAATGCTTGGAGCATTTTAGCGTCCTTTTTTAGGGGGGGTTGGGGTGGGGGTAGAGTCTCTGTAGCCCTGGGTAGAGTGCCCCGCAGCCTCATGAGTAGCTGAGACTACAGGCGCCTGCCAGGAACAGCCCCCCAAACTCACCCCCCCCTAGTTTTTTCTATTTTAATGGAGTAGGGTATCTCTCACTCTTGCTCAGGCTGGTCCTGAACTACTTGAGCTCAAGCAACCCTCCTGCCTCAGCCTTCCACAGTGCATTTTAATGTTCTTGATAAGTGCCAGTTATATCAGAAGATCAGGAGTGTGTTCTTTTAACCGTAACTTTAACTACAATTTTCATTCTTAGCAGAGTGACTTGCTTTTAAAATAAATTTAGCAAAAAATTGCTGAGTGTGTCGCTAGTTCTACCAGAAGTTTAGGTTGTGTGGTTTTAATTTATTTCTTCATTTACTAAAAGTTGGAAATCTTTCCTCATCTGTGTTCCTTTCTGGGTGAGTTGTATAAGTACTATACCCAGTTATCCTTTGAGTGCCTTGGCATTTTCTCATCAGTTTACGGGTTTTGTAAACTAAAATGTTTCCCTTTTGTCTGTCATCTACACTCAAGTTTTTGGTTTGCTTTTACATTCTGTTTTTGAGTCATTTAGAAGTCAAATTTATCAATGGCTAACTCCTTTTTTTTTTTTTTTCTTAATTTGCTCCAGTGTTTTCAATCTTAGAAAATCCTTCCATTCCAAAATCACATAAATAATTGTCTTGTAAATTTTTTATGGGTTGATACTTCTTTATGACTTTAAATTTGTTAACTTGTCTGAATTTGTTTTTGTATGTTTGTATACGGTGAAAGCTAAATAGAATTTTTTTTTCCAAATGGCAAGTGACTGTTCCTGTCTTTCCAACTGATACTGATGCTTCCTTATCTTGAAACATTTTTGAATTAACATTTATAAATTTAACTATTATTGTTATTGAAATAAAAACAATGTAAATCTGTTTATACCTTTTAGAAAACAGATGACTTAATCCTCTTAAAATATGAGCAAATTTATAGGTTGTTTTACTGACTGCTGAGACATATTTTATTGTAGAATATTCACGAAGACTTTGTAAAATCTTTT
Organism: Loris lydekkerianus; assembly: GCA_963574355.1. Classification (NCBI taxonomy): domain Eukaryota; kingdom Metazoa; phylum Chordata; class Mammalia; order Primates; family Lorisidae; genus Loris; species Loris lydekkerianus. The sequence goes on along the minus strand of CAUYPK010032059.1, from coordinate 11,927 downwards.
TAAATTAAGCGACTTTTAATATGAAAGTTAAATAAGCCACTTTGGTGTCAGGAGAGATACTAAAGTTAAAAAGCAAGGCAAAATTGAAAGAAGATATAGTCATGTATAATATGAAGATTTAGTACCCAGAATACATGAAATACTTGTATAAATCATTTTAAAAAGACAAATAATTAAACAGAAAAAATGAGCAAAAGAAACAGGCAATTCACAGAAGATAAAACTGAAAATGGTTAATGAACAAATAAAATATGTTTAGTCATGAATAATTAAGTAAATGCAATTTAAACAGAATATATGTTGCTCTCATCAATTTGGTTAAAACATTAAAAAGACTGATAACATTCAGCATTTCTGAATTTTTTGTTGGGTGTGTAAACTAGGACAGTCATTTGGAAAGCATTTTAGAAATTCATTAATGTGAAGTAAAAACGATCATATACTTCAACCTAGCAATTTTATTTTCAAACTTTTAGGCTGGAAAACTTCTCAAATATGTATCCAAAGAGGCATTTAAAAAAACTTTTAATGGATATGTAAAGGATTGTGTGTTAAAACTAAAGCACTTTTACAACCTAAATTTCTATCATTGGGGAAGTAGCTAAGTAAATACGGTATAATTATATTATGACATACTGCTAAACAGTTAAAAAGCATGAGATAATGGCATCCTGGCATAGAAAACTTCGAGACATATTGTTATATATAAAGAAAGTTGTGGAGTAATTCATACAGCACGAACTCATCTGTACTATAACTGTATCCATACTGTATTCGCAAAACAGGGCTCTTATAGTTCTGTCTACCACTGATCACCCAATTTGCCAAAACCATGTAAGCATATAGGGGAAAGTCTGCAATGACAGATACCCTGAGAATTAATAGTAGTTATCCGAGGAGAAGAGAATGGAAATTGAATGGTAGCAAAGGCAGATTTCTACTTTGTTTGGTTTTAAAATTTGAATTTTGGTTATGAGTGGTATTTATCTATTTATTTGATTATTGAATTGCTTTATAATCTCAGTTTTTACAAATCAATCCTGCAATAAAACAACTTGAAAATTAATCAAATATAAGGATTAATTATATTTTAGAAACAAAATTGTATTTTGCTATGTGAACATGATATATATATTTTGAGAAGCAAAATAAAACTTCCAGCCTGCCAGCTGACTGAATGGATCCTCTTTTGACCAAGGACGTCCCAGGGAAACCTTAAAAGTGAGTTGCTGACCTTGAGCAGAAGGAAGGTCAGACAAATAACTCCCTTTTGGAGTTACTCTTTGTAACAATAAGTTGCTAAATCATCAACAGGACCTCAGGCCCTGCAGGACAAAGTTTAAGCCACACCTGCAAGCCATCAATTTCCCTAACAGATCACTTGAGTCTAGGTATCTGGTGGCTTGTCTCCGAGTAAACAGACTTCCTTGTCCTTATTTTAAACATCCCAAGCCTTTAGTCAAAGCTTCGTTTCTTTAACCAATTACAAATCAAAAAATCTTTAAACCCATCTATAATCTGTAAGCCCGTTCTATAACATAGCCCACCTTTTGCCTTTTGGGGCTAAACCAATGTATGCCTATCATGTAATGATTTACGATAATTTCTGTCTCCATGAATGTACAAAACCAAACTGCAACCCAGACATTTGGGGGCACACTTTCTTAGGACCTCTTTAGACCGTGTGCTCGGACCATTGGCCACACACATTTATCTCAGAATAAACACCTTTAAATTATTTTGCAAAGTTTGTGTTTTTTCCCGTTACAGATTAATTTTTTTTAAAAAATTTACTTAGATTTTTCTCTGTATCTCTGGACAATACTTGTGAATTTTCCATGTGTGTTTGAAAATAGCATTTTAGTTGGGTCAGGGTATAAATTTATACAGACAAATTGGTTCCTTGTGTTATTCAAATCCTCTATATCCTTATTATTGCTTGCATACTTGATCTGTTTCTGAGAAAGGCATAGTGAAGGCTCACTATATTATGGTGGATATGTCCTTCCCTCAGCTTTTGCTTTACGTATTTTCAGGCTGTGTTGCTGAGTATTTAAAGTCTGTTAGATCTATCTTTTTGGTGGACTGTTCTCTATGTTAATATTAAACATCTCTTTTTGAGATCTTCATGCTCTTTACATTAAAATCTATCTTGTCTGATATTAACGATGCTGCACTTGTTTTCTTCTTCTTAGCGTTTTCCTGATATATATTTATCCATTATTTTCAGTGCTGTTTTATTCAGGTGTATCTCTTCAAGTAGCACATATCCACATGTCATAAAATAAAAATTATATTCGGTCTTTGTCCTTAGTTCTGGAACAGAGCTGCTAAAATCCGTAGAATTTCCCAAGTGATAGGAGTGCATGTTGCTATTCAGAATGAGCCCCTTTCCCTCACCCCTGAGTTTATGCTAATGAGGCAAATAAAGGCAGGGCCTGCTAGCTAGCTTCAGCATAGGGGTTGGCCTCCAGAAATAGCAAAAATATGAGTAGAGGGTGTGAATTTTCAGCTCTACCCCCTGAATATTAGGTTATAGAAAGTATTGAGCCATATATTCCACGACTTTCTGGGTTGGTGAACAGGTTGAGGTCCTGGGAGGTTGGAACACCTGGAGAGGTGGGGCTGTGGAAGCTCTGCGTGGTCTCCACTCCCATACCTGCACACCTTGCCCTGTGCATGTTTTCCATGTGGCTGTTCGTGAACCAGTAAATGTAAGTGGTTTACCTGAATTCTGTGAATCATTCCAGTGAATTATCAAACTTGAGGAAGTGGTGGTAGTCAGCTGGGCAGAAGTGGAGTAGCCTGGATGCCCCTTTTGCTGCTACTGAGGTGTCTGAATTCAGGGCAGTCAGATGGGACTGAGCTCAACCTGTGGGGTCTGTGCTAATTTCAGATAATTAGTCTCAGAATGAATTAAATTGTTGTACAATCAGTTGGTTTCTGAGAATTAGTGGTTGTTCATGTAGAAAAACAGAATGTATTGATGTCAGAAAAAAACCCACACACATTTCCTTGTCTAGTTTTCAAGTGTTCTTATGTATTTTTTTTTTATTCAATTGTACAATGCAGTCATACTCTATTTTCATGTCTTTTATATTTGCTTTCATTTGCACAGATTTGGTGTAGGCAAAGGAGACTATAGCATGTGCCCTGGACATCTTTAAATTCAAAGCTGATTTTTACTACATAGACTTTGGTGTAATTTGATTTCTTCTTAATGGAAATGCATTTGTAAGTTGCCTATTAAATATATAAATGGATGATTAGACAAATCCATGTATGAGGAAAACAAGATCAGATTTTTGTCAACTTAGTTTCATACCAAGTATAATCTTTCTGCTTTACATTCAATCTCACTATGATTTACCTTTTGGCTCATCTTCTATTATTGAGTGAAAATAAATTAATAGAAAATATGATTTTTTACTTTATTTTCTACTTGATAAAACAATAACCAAGTAACCATTTTGGTACTCTTTGAAGACAAGTACTTTGTGTCACAGACAATTAGAAAAGAACCCAGAGATGATTTGAAAAGTTCAAGGGATTTTGAACAGTGTTGAACTATATCTAGATCAATTTTTATTTTCATTAGTCATTGGGAAAATACATCAATATAACCCATTTCTCAGAGACGCCAATCATCAAAAGATGGTGTGTGGTGTTATATATGAGATATATTGTTGTAGGTTAGTGCTAATACCTTAAGTGAAACTGAAATGGCCTGATTTGGAAAGGAAAGTGAAAACATTGCAAAAGAGAAACAAGGATAGCCTGGAGGCTCTGGGAAGGGGCACATTCTCCCGGCCACGATCCTAACCCCCAGCCCCGTTCGTTCTTGTCTTATACATTATGGGTGGTCAATAAACACATGAAACATATACAGGAAGGCTTTAGAATACACATAGATACGTTTCAAGACTGGGTTATAATCTGGAATGCTATATTTTTTTTCATGTGGAATTCTGGAAATACTGTGTGGGTTTTTTTCATCTTACATAAAAGAAATTTCCAAAGGGTTATGCATGTACATATACAAACATACATTTCTCTACTTGTCAGAAAATCATATGAGAGTATAATGTTCATTTAAAAGCTACGAAATATTTTTTTGCTGAATTCATTATTCTTTATAACTCAGTTCTTAAAATTAACCCCATTTTAAATATTTTGGAACAAGTTTCTCCCTGCCTTTAAAGTAGGTATTTTTGACTATATGCACGTTGGTAGCCAAAAGTTGCCCTATTTGGGGCGATAGGGTCATGCAGGCATTAATGCAATGCATTAAGTTTTCCAGACATTCCATGTTTTTCATTGTGAAGCTTCTCAATAAAGTGGGGATTTGGGGGAGAGGGTGTTTTGCAACTTTTTTTTTTTTTTTTTAAGAAGTGGAAAGTTGTTTTAAATACAATCTTATGGAGCAGTGTTTCCACCATAGACATAAAATAGACCTTTTTATGTTCCTGCTATTGCCACGTTAATATTTGGTTACTGCATTTTATTTTGACTGCTAAGACAAATATGACTAATCAAGGAATATTGCATGTTAAGTTAAACATTAGCAGTGGGCTTAGACTGTGTCTGCGCATCACATGTACGATTGACTCAGTAAAGAACTCATGTTATTGATGTGAAGTATTCTATGAATAATATTTTATATAAATAACATAGTTAACCAGAAGCTAATACCAGTCTTATCTATCAACACAGGCAAAATTACAAATATGCTTGAAACTTTTATAATAATCTAATAAACACAAATCTATGCTTGTAACTTTTATAATAATTAGTGTTCCATTTACTTACACCTTGCAGAAAAAGTCCCTGAGAAGAGCATTTTCCATCAAGTTAATTTACCTAAATTAAAGTAACCCCCTTTCCTATTTTCTTCTACTTGGCTACAGTGGTATTTATAGACAAGATACTAGGAATATTTCCACGGTCCCAGTGTCTCAACTTTCCAGAGAAAGAATGTGCTTCCTTTCTGGTGGGACAAGGTTTGGTTTGGTTTGACCATATGTTTAATTTCATCTGGATCTTGTGGTTAGTATTGTTTTTATTACTGATGTTGATGCAGGATAAGGCAGCACCACGACCTGCTACCTTAGCCCTGGAGTTGTTGATGCTCCTGCGGACAGAGGAACCAACTTGCTGGAAGGGCCAGACACCTGCAGGGGAGGTGCTGGTGCCTTGCTGTCTCCTCCACTTGCACTTCTGACTGGTGGATTTCCTGTCAGTTTCCAAGGCCTGAGAGTTCATTGAACAGCTGGCTGTAACTGACAAGACTTACACCCTTATGAACAACCGCCCTTGCACTATATAAACCTCTGAGCAGAGAGCCCAAGGTCAGACCTCAAAGAGGGAGCAGTTCTCTCTGGGGTCTCTCTGCCAGGAGGTTTGATATTTGTTTGATATTTGTAGTTGTTGTAATTTTTGGTTTCTGTAAATAAATCCTGACTTACCACTGCTCCTGTGGTCCATTGATTTATTCTTCAAATCCCTGAGACCAAGAACCTGAAATTCCGGTATCAATGTGATACCTAGTAGTGCAGAGAACCTTTCCTGTCATTATTTCTATTTACTTTCCCCAGGTTAAAGTGTCTGAGCAGTAGAAAATCTGTAGAGAAGGCAATTCCAAAAGTGAAGAACTTTAATGAGAACTTTAATGAGAGAGGTGTGTTTCCAACTGCCCACTCCACACTCCCCTTGGAGCCTAATAGGTGTTGTAGCCTTGACGTGTTTAAAGGAGAACTTCTCATTCTCTAGCCACCCCCAATGCCATGTGCAATGGAAACCCCAAACAGAACACCTCTCCAACACCCAGCTCAGTAACTGGCACCATTAGCCGCCTAATCCTCAATCTCAAATCCCCGTAAACATCTCTGATTCTTGTCTTTCTCTTACCCATCATGTGCAATCTGTTAATAAGTTAACTGACTCTTTTTCAAAGGTCATTCTTCCAACTGCCATTAATCTAGTACCACCAATGACCTCCTGCCTGGATAACTGCAATAGCCTCCAACGATTCTTCTTGCCCCAATTCTTTTTTTTTAAATCAAATCAAATTAATACGAGGGTACAATTATTAGGTTGCGTTGTTTCCACTTCCAGGATAAAGTTCCTGCCCCTCACCCAGGGGGTGTGTTATACACCCTCACAATGTGCACATTAGGTGAGATCCCGCCTCATGCCCTCCCTCCTTCTGCCAAATGTCCTCCCTTCTCCCCCCGCCCCCATCCCTGAACTGGACTATATTAGTGATTCGTTCTTGTGAGCATGTAATTGTTTACGTATTGATTTCATATTAGTATGGAGTACATTCCCTTGCCCCATTTCTTACTCTATTTCACAATCTGGCTTCTGCCTACCACTCCAATTTTATTATTAATGGAGTTTATTTTTTAGAGCAGTTTTTGGTCCACATCTGAACTGAGGGGAAAGAACAGAGATTTCCCTTCCACCTCCTACCTCCACACGGGCACAGCCACCCCACTATCAACATCTCTCATCAGAGTGGTCCATTCATTAAACTGGTGAACATACCCTGACACCTTATCACCCAGAGCCAGAGTTGACATTAGGGTTCACTCTTGAGGTTGTACATTCCACAGGTCTGGACAAATTTATAATGACACATATTCAACATTGTAGCATCATGCAGAGCAGTGTCACTGCCTGGAAACCACGCCGCACGTTGCACTTACACTTGCCTCCTCCTTCCTTGTTCCTATACATCAGCCACACTCAGCTTTGGTCTCCTTCTGGAACTTGAGAAGCCCTTTTTTTACCTTAAGGACCTTGTGTCTGTTTCCTTGGTCTGGAATGATCGTCATATTTTACACAGGTGGCTTCTCCTCACCATTTACATCACTTTAATTTTACCTCCTTGGAGACTTTGCTGACCACACAATCTAAATAGCCTTAACAAGAGAATATTTGGAGATGTGTTAAAATATCTTGATATCTATTAAGAAAATATTATCTTAATAGAATAGGTATAACAGATATTTTCTTACCATCAGCAAGTTTCAAAAGAGAAATGCTTTATTTTGTTCAATACTGTATCCCCTGTGGAGAAGAGGCCTGGAGGGCGTGGGTGTTCACTGGGTTGATGAGAACGTGCCGAAATCCATGGTCCTGGTGAACCGCAGCTGGTAACTTATACCTCACGACTTACCAAAACGCTCTGTCTTCTCTCTCCCCTCTTGACTGTTTTGCTGTTCTGTCTCTCCCTTTCCCTTTGTCCTTACACCATCTGCATTTCACCCTCCTTTTAGGTAGTTCTTCCTCCTTACATGCATTGTCTTCATAATCACTCCCAGCTCCCCTTACTCTTTGCCTCAAACTAGACAGAAAATGGGTGTGAGAATTCTTTTAAAAATATTTAAAAAAAAATAAATAAAATAGGGACCAGGTGTAGGATATTTATTAAAGCACCTTTTAAAGAAAAAAAAAAAAATATATATATATTTTGCATATTGAATAAATCTTTAGTTTCCCTGTTAATTTAAAAAGCAGGTGAGCTAAATGTTTTATATTTCTCTAAGAAAAAAATACATTATTTTTTAATGATTATTTCTGTGTCTATTCAGTGATCCTGGAGAGGTACAGAAAACCTTGCCTGTTTCTGCATCTGTTCCTACTCAAATGGTTCAAAGTCTTTTGAACTTCTGTAAGTCTGGAGCTTAATTGAGATAGAGTCATTCCCAGAGAAGGACAGGACTTCACGGGCATTGACAGGAATTCAAAAATCAACTCCCCTTCTTCCTCTTACCTTCCAGGGTCCTCTTCCGAGGGCTGACTGCCTGAAATATGAGGGTGAGAGGCTGGGAGACACTCAGGAGGTGCATGAAAGAAAGACAGCTGTGACTCCAGTGAGGCAAACCACACATTGTCATGTCCTGTATAATCAAATGCCACATGCCTCCCTGACATAGAAGGCTCCTTGGCTTTACTACACTGTAGTCTTGATGACTCATTGTCAACATGTTGGCAATTCTCATAGTTTGGAAATAGCGTGTTTGTTAATGTTATCACCAGGAAAAATTGCATCATGGGTTGTTTTGTCTGGTTGTGGAGTTCTGAGGAAAGAATGGCTCTGCAGGGATGAGAAGCTACTTAATGAAGGTATATTTTGAAGATAAAGAGTTAGTTTAAGCCAACAAAGAATAAAAGTAACAGTGGACAGCTGGAGAGCAGGGATGAGGCAGTCACACCTGCCTGTCTCTGTGTGTGCAGGGTTGATATCAAAAGAATAGAGAAGAGAGCTTCAGGGTTTTACTTCGTATTCTTTTTTATGTGTGTGTGTGGGGACAACATACACTGGTTTTATAGACCATTTGACATATATTCTTCACACTGGTTAACATAGCCTTCCTGGCCTTTTCTTAGTTATTGTGTTAAGACATTTATATTCTACATTTAGTAAGTTTCACAGTTACCCTTGTAAGATGCAATAGGTGTAATCCCACCAATCACCCTTCTTCCACTCATCCTCTCCCCTCCTTCCCCTCTCTCTCCCCCTTCCCCATATTCTTAGGTTATAACTGGGTTATACCTTTCATATGAAAGCCATAAATTAGTTTCATACTAGGGCTGAGTACATTGGATTCTTTTTCTTCCATTCTTGAAATACTTTACTAAGAAGAATATGTTCTCGCTCCATCCATACAAACATGAAAGAGGTAAAGTCTCCATCATTCTTTAAGGCTGCATAGTATTCCATGGTGTACATATACCACAATTTATTAATCCATTCGTGGATCAATGGGCACTTGGGCTTTTTCCATGACTTAGCCATTATGAATTGGGCTGCAATAAACATTCTGGTACAAATATCTTTGTTCTAATGTGATTTTTTGTCTTCTGGTCTTACCTAGTGGAGGAATTATAGGACTGAATGGCAGGTCTAAGTGTTCTCTAAGTGTTCTCCAAACATCTTTCCAAAAGGAATGTATTAATTTGCATTCCCACCAGCTGTGTAGAAGTATTCCCTTTTCTCCACATCTTTGCAAACATCTCTGGTCATGGGATTTTTGTGATATGGGCTAACCTTACTAGAGTTAGATGATATCTCAAAGTAGTTTTGACTTGCATGTCTCTGATGATTAAAGACAATGAGCATTTTTTCACATGTCTGTAGGCCGTGCACCTGTGTACTTCAGAGAAGTTTCTCTTCAAGTCCCTTGCCCAGCCTGTGATGGGATCACTTGTTCTTTTCTTGCTTATACGTTTGAGTTCTCTGAGGACTCCGGTTATTAAAACTTTGTGGGAGACATAAACTGCAAATATCTTCTCCCATTCTGAGGTCTGTCTGCTTGCTTTACTTACTGCATTCTTGGCTGTGCAGAAGCTTTTTGGTTTGATCAGGTCCCAGTCGTGTATTTGTGAAGCTGGCTCAATTGCTGGGGGGTGGGGGGGTTCCTCCTTATATTATTCGCCCAGACCGATTTCTTCAAGAGTTTTCCCTGAAATTTCTTTTAGTATTTTTATAGTTTCATGTCTTAAGTTTAAATCTTCAATCCAGTGAGAGTCTATCTTGGTTAATGGTGAAAGGTGTGGGTCCAGTTTCAGTCTTCTACAGGTTGCCAGCCAGTTCATCCAGCACCATTTGTTAAATAGAGAATCTGTTCCCCACTGAATGTTTTAATTGGCTTGTCAAAGATCAAATAGTGGGGGATTAAAGATGGTGGCAGAGTAACAGCTTTCCTGCAACTAGCCACGGGGAGTCTGGGGAGATAAGACTCCAGGCATCTCTGGCCAGTGGGATCTGCCTATGATCATCCCTTTGAGGATACAGGGAGCCAGCAAGGGACTTCTGGCCCAGGAGGAGGACAAAAACAGTGAAAGACTGGCAAGTGGCTGCGTGTGTTCGATCGACCTAATCACACCGGCAACCGTGAGTACAAGCAGCGGTGAGACTGCAAACTGGAAAGGCCTTGCCTATGAACTGTTTTGGTGTTCTTGGACTTGGCGCTCAGTTGAGCTGCCTTCAGGAGAGCTTGAACAGGAGTGTGAAGAACGTTGGGCATTGTCTGGGGCCCCAGACTGAGCCTCTGAGCTGGGCGAAGTAAGCCATTGTGAAAGAACTGCTTCGGCAAGCTCTGCCCTCAGGGTCCCAGAGCAAGGATGGAGGGACAAAGTAACCTAGTGATTGAGCAGCCTGAAAGCGGGGACTGAACTGCCTTAATCCTTAGAAGCAGAGTGAGATGGTTTTGGCACACTGGAGCCTTGGGCTGTTGCCCTGGGTAGAGTGCTATGACGTCACAGCTCATAGCAACCTCAAACTCCTGGGCTTGGTGCCACCCAGACCTTCATAAGCGCTGTGCAGTGACGCCTGACCAGTGACCCGTACCCACTGGGCCTTCAGATTCCCTGACCAGGAACTGCAGGAGCCACACAACCCTTCATCCTCCCTCCTGTGTCCTCCCAGCCTCCACACTAGCCCATTCATCTGGCCAGGAACCCTGGTAGCTGCGTGCCCTCTGGAGCCCTCCATGCCTCTGTGCAGAGCCCTTCTCCTGGCCAGAAACTGCTAGAGCCTTGGGTTCTCTGTGCCAAAGTCACTGGGCACCAGGCACTCCCAGAACTGTGTGCACCACCCCCAGCCCTGTTGCTGGATCCAGGCGTGTCACACACTGGAGCTGCTTCCACAACCAGAACTCCATAGCTAAAGCAGCCCCAGAGGAACTACACAGGGTCACTCCCTACAAAGATCCAGCAACAATAGAGTGATCCCACTGGGGTCTAATCTTGGAGAGACACCTCCCCAACTCTGAGGACGGCTAGAGGCAACAGTGAAAAACAATCATGAGGTGAAATCAACAGAAAAACTCCGGCAATATGAATAATCAGAGTAGATCAACTTCCCCAAGGATTAATGGAGCAGAAACAGCACAAGACCCTATGCACAAACAAATAGCTGAGATGTCAGAAATTGAATTCAGGATCTGGATAGCAAACAAGATCGAATTAGAATTCCAAAAGTTGTCTCAAGAATTCAACGGATTCAAAGAGCAAATGACCAAAGATTTTGACACATTGAGACAAGAAGTTGCATACCTCAAAGATCTTAGAAACACAGTAGAATTCCTCAGTAACAGAATGGAGCAAGAAGAAGAAAGGATTTCTGACATTGAAGACAAAACTTTCGAATACTCCCAAACCCTCAAAGAAGAAGACAAATGGAGAGCAAAAACAGACCACTCTCTCAGAGAGCTCTGGGATAATTCGAAGAAAACCAATATTCGTCTTATAAAGATCCCCGAAAGTGACGAAATGGCTTCACAAGGCACAGAGTCTCTTCTCCATGAGATTATGAAGGAGAACTTTCCAGACATGCCAAGAGATTCTGAAATTCAGATAGCAGACAGTTTCAGAACTCAAGAACACTCAACCCGAATAAGACATCCCCAAGACACATCTTAATCAATTTCACTAAAGTTAATATGAAGGAGAAAATTCTGAAAGCAGCCAGATGAAAGAAAACCATTACCTATAAGGGGAAGAATATTAGAATAACTGCAGATCGCTCTGCTAAAACCTCTCAAGCTAGAAGAGGATGGTCATTGACTTTTAATCTCCTAAAACAAAATAACTTTCAACCCAGGATCCTGTACCCAGATAAACTGTGCTTCATTTATGATGAAGAAATTAAATACTTCAACGACATTCACATGTTGAAAAAATTTGCGACAACTAAACCAGCTCTCCAGGACATTCTTAGACCTATCCTCCATAAGGATCAGCATAATTCTCCAACACAAAAGTAAACCCACCCAAAACATTTTTGATCAAATTCCAACTTCCATACGTCGCAAGAGGATAAAAATGTCCACCGGACTCTCGAAAGGCTTATCAATATTCTCAATTAATGTGAATGGTTTAAATTGTCCTCTAAAGAGGCATAGGTTGGCTGACTGGAT